>CANIUD010000358.1:0-210000 GCA_947470075.1 Closterium sp. Yama58-4 | reverse complement strand
AGAAACTAGTTGATTACAATCCTGAAACTGAGGGGCGAGGGGGGGGAGGGGGGGGGGGGTTTGGGGGGGGTTGGGGGATTGCTCTATTGGCAAGGCACAAAAAGGGGGTATAGTTTAGCGGATACCACATATACCACCCATGGGTATAAAACCCGCATATACCACCCATGGGTCCTTAATTTTGGGGGGCTTTATATCCGGGGGCTTACGGTCAGTGCCCAAAATATCAGGGTAAAATAACCTATTTTCCCTGATGGGCTGCCGCTTTTTCCCTGTTACCCTTGCAAAATCAGGCTTTCGAAACCTTTACCTTTGCGCAAAAAGAGTATGTTTGGTATTACACTGATAGCGATTCTGGTTACACTGCCGCTATCAGGGTTCAGCGTACATTACCCTAGAACCAAAACCTTCTTAGCGCGGATCAGCCCGCAGTTTGCGTATTGACAAATTGAACCACACTCCCATTGCCACCGTTGTGGCTTATGATCACAGGCGCAAAACCGTGAATTGTTGTCGGCGGCACGTAGTGACGTCCTATTAGTTGTGTAACCCACAGTTTAGCCAATGCACCCCAGATTCTTGCCACACCACTGTCAACGGGATTTGGATGTGGCCCCGTCCTCGCTTGGGCGGAGCCGACCTCGTGGTCGGGTGTACAGGGGAGTGCAGCCGACCTGCAGCAGTGGGCGAGCTGGTCGACCTGCACGGGGGCCACAACAAGAACGCCGACTTCGGGAGGGCGCCAACCTCGGGTGATCGGCTTGGGAAGTCGACCTGTGGAGGGCGTCGACTTAGGACGCCGACTTCGGGCAGCCGAGTTGGGGTCGGCTTACGTGTGTCCGGTCGCCCAGAAGCATTGTCGACCTAGTTGGTGGTCGACCAGGCTGATGGTCGACGAAGGAGGGAACACTGGGGACGTCGGGCTTGTGTAGCCGGCGACCGACCGAGCTGGTTGACCAGGCATGGTTGCCCGATCGACGGGATATCCGGACAACGTGTGCGAAGGTCGCCGGGGGTGGCTTCTACGAGGCCGACCTCGGAAGTGGTATCCCGAGGTCGACGTGGCTGGTGGGCGCAGTCGCTGGCATGGAGTCTGCCTGGGCATCTGCGCTGTATACGTGACGCGGAGTGGTTCGCCAACCAGCTGCGCGCACCTGCGAAGCAGGTGCACCGTTGTCAGGCGGGTGCAATGCTGTGCAGCCGACTTGCTGCAGCGTTGGCACACCGCGGACTGGCAACGTTGGCAAGCCGCGACTCTGCACTACTGGAGCGCGGTCGACCAAGTCGTGCTGGCACGCGGTCGACCGTGCTGCGCTGGCAGTCGACCAGCATCTTTGCTAGGTCAGATGTAGTCTTCCATGCCAATGATGTTGCTATCATTGTTCTCAACTTTTGCTAGTGAAACTCTTGAGGTTTTGCCCTGTGAATGCACAAGTGCTAGAGAACGACTAAGGAACAAACGCAGAGATCCCTCCTATCCCATACATAGCCCGTAGTCTAGCTCTCGTTGACAGATTTATCTCCGCATGGTGCTTTGAGCGTGGACGGCACACGACTTCCCTTTCAGTCTAGTCGACATAGTGGTCCCCTACCTTATTTGTGTTCGTAGGCCGGCAGCTGTGCGGTAGTCACTATGGTAGGCGGGGGTGGTGGACACCCTGGAGGCACGGCTGGAGGAATCGAAGAGACGCCATGAGGCACGTGAGTACGGCGACCTCCCCTGAGTGGTCGACGAGCCTGGCATCCGCGTTGTGTGGGCGACGGAGCACCCTCCTTCTCCGCCTGCTTCTCCTCGACTGGTGAACGCTAAGGTCGGCGTCGACGTGGGCGTCAACGCCGCTGGTAACCAAGTCGGCAGTAGTGCGAGAGGCACATCGTCGAGGCAGCGTGGAGTGATACACGCTTGTGAATTTCGGCGGCGTTCAAGCGCAAAGAATGCAGTCGTCAGCGGCTGCAGGCTCCTCGCAGGGCGACATCGGAGGACGTCGAAGTGGTTTGGCGCCGATGTCGGCGACCCATGTGACGGCGGGAGGAATCGCGCCGAGCTATGGCTACTTCAAGTTTACGCCGGACAGGATCTCGGTCACCCCCCTGCTGGTCGGTCGACCCGACATTCTCACCTGGAAGGAAGCCATTGAGCCCCAGCTGGAGATGGCCGGGCTGATTGGCTTCGCCCGCTGGACCGTGGCGACGCCGAAGGAGATCTATCCCGATCTGCGTGCGGAGTTTCGCGCCGTGCAGCTGCTGACCTTCACTGTCATATTGCGGTGCTGCTCGCTGGGTGTGCAGATCGCCCTGAAGTCGTGTAGGGAGTACCTCAACGCCGGCCACCGAGCGTGGCATTTCATTGAGACGACGTACCAGATCACTGACGACCTGTATATCGGCCAATTCGAGGAGCAGCTATCGCACCTGCGGATGGGCGAACAAGAGACGGCGACTGACTACTTCAACCGAGCTCGACGACTGCTCGCCATGATGAGGATGGCTGGCGTGAACTACTCAACGGCGTCATACGTCACGCATGTCCTGAAGGGATTGATGAGTAGCTACAACCTGCAAGAGCGGCTTTCGGTGGCGCCGACCACACGGGCGATGCTCAACGAGGACTCTCTTACATCGTACATCTTGCAGGATGAGGCAATGCAAGAAGCTGAGTGGCCCTCGGAGCTCTATCCGTAGGTAAATTACGCCGCCCTTGCGAAGCAAGGTGGTCGACCGGGGCAGCGTGGCCAGTCCGGCGGCGGAGTCAGCAGTGGTCGGTCGACCAAGGACACCGAGAAGCAGAAGTCGGCCATGCATGGCGGTCGGGGAGGAAGTCGACGTCGGGAGTGCTAGATCTGCTGCAGCCCCGACCACCTCTCCTTCGAGTGCCCCGACCGCAGTGACTCCGACGACGACGATGCCAAGGGAGGCCGCGGGAGGTCGGCCACCCGTCACTTACGTTGGAACAGCAAGCCGTACAAGGAGAAGCAGTCGACCACGTCGACCTCCGCAAAGGACGCCGACTCCTCAGCTGGCGGAAAGGGGCGAGACGACAAGGCGGCGTTGTGCTCGCTGGTCGGCGTCGTGGAGCCGACCGTCTCGCTGGCGCCGGAGGCTGGCGAGGACTTCCAGGCGGTGGCGGTAGCTGTGCAGGCAAACCTGGCAGTGGTCCTGCTCGACAGCGGCTGCTCGCACCACCTGATGGGGACGAAGGATGCCTTCGTCGACTTGGGGCCGAGCGGTGACGTCAAGCACATGCGCGGCTTCAATAGGGCGCTGCAGGACGTCTAGGGTCGGTGCACGGTCGCCTTGCAAGGGGAAGCGGGTGCTGATTCCCGATGTGCTCTTCGTCCCGGGCGTGCACGCAAATCGACGCCGGACAACTGAAGGAGAACGGCGTGAAGCTGCAGGACGACGACGATGGGATGCTGCTCGTCTCGGCAACGGGCGACGTGCTGTTGAGCGACGTACTCCGGCCGGGTCCTCTGCACCGACCTGCGTCCCTGAGCGACGACGACCGCGCCAGAAGTGTTGACTCTGCGAGCGATCATCTCGACGACGAAGTCGACGCCAGACCAGCTGCATGCGAGGCTCGCGCACGTCGGCATGGACACCATCCGGAGCTCGGCGAGAAGGCGAGGCTGGTCATGAAAGGCTTCACGCAGGTGTATGGCACCGACTACGACGAGACGTACGCGCCGGTGAGCAGCTACGTCACGCTGAGGATTTTCCTCAGCATCGTCGCCGTCCTCGACCTCAACCTGATGTAGCTCGCCATGAAGAACGCCTTCCTGCTGAGCAAACTCGACTGGGTGCTGTACATGTACCAGTAGGATTACTTCAACGATGGGACTGGCCGGGTGTGCAAGCTGCTGAAGAGCCTCTATGGGCTGAAGCAGTCGCCGCTGCTGTGGTACAAGGCTCTCAACGACGTGCTGGTCGGCGCTGGGTGGAAGAAGAGCCAGGTCGACGAGGCGCTGTACTTCAAGGTCGGCGCCGACAAGGTGGCATGCTGGGTGCTGGTCTACATCGACGACCTGCTCGCCGCTAGCAGCAGCACCGCGATGCTGAAGGAGCTGAAGGAGCTGCTGGAAGCCGCTTTCGAGCTGCGCAAGATTTTACCGGTGTAGAAGTACCTCGGCCTGGAGATCGTGCGCGACAGGCCGGCGAGGAAGTTGTGGCTGCACCAGCAGGGCTACGCCGACAAGCTGCGTAGGCGTTTCATCGACGAGGAGCAGGGCGGTTGGACCCCGAAGACGCCGGTCTCTGTCGACGCCTACGCCGAGCTCACCTTCGACGACGAGGAGGCACAGGAGCGCCAAGAGGAGGAGTATCGGCAGAAGGTCGGCTCGCTGCAGTTCGCGGCGACGACGACGAGGCTGGACATCGCCTTTGCCTGCAGCAAGCTGGGGAGCGGCCTCACGGTGAGGAGCGACCAGCATTGGCGCGAGGTCGACCGCTGCCTCGCCTACCTCGCCAACACACGTGACACCGCCCTGGAGTTCGGTGGTGGTCCAGAGTCACTGGAGTTGGTCGGCTACGTGGACGCCGACAACGCCGGCGACAAGCAGAACCGGACGAGCACAGGCGGCTACGTGTTCGTCTACGGAGGGGCTGCGGTCTCCTGGTTGAGCCAGCGCATCAAGAGCGCAATGTTGTCGTCTACCGAGTCGGAGTATTTGGTGGCAACCGAAGCCGGCAAGGAGGGACGTCGCCTTCGCTTCCTCCTTGCGGAGTTCCGGCAGCTGGACGCCGGGAAGCCGACTGTCCTCCGGGTGGACAACAAGTCGGCCATCACGGTCGCCGAGGGCATGGGGTTGACGGGCAACCTCACACATGGTGAAGCGCGGCAACACATGGTGAAGCGGTGACGGCAACAACTGTCCAGTTCGCTAACCAACTGGGCTAAAAGGGCATGTTTACTTAGTGGGTCAGCGCATTCATACCCCCCCAGGACGACACCTGTAGCCCTTGTGAAGACCACTTTGGGCCATTCCAGTGTCCATTTCCAACAACAACGACGTGCGGTGCCATGCCCTCTTGCATGGCTGGTGCGGTGACCGGCGTGCTGTGCGTTGTGTGCACGCCGACGGGCTATTCTCCGAGCAGTGCTGCCGTGTGGGCTGGGGGGCCCAAGCTTGAACGCAGCAGGGGAGCGTCAACGGGATTTGGATGTGGCCCCGTCCTCGCTTGGGCGGAGCCGACCTCGTGGTCGAGTGTACAGGGGAGTGCAGCCGACCTGCAGCAGTGGGCGAGCTGGTCGACGAGGTGGTCGACCTGTTGAGATAAGCGGTAGTCTTAGGAGCCATAGCTAGGAGAGTCCTAGCTAGGCAAGAGAGTTTAGGCGAAAGAGAGGGGTTGCACTAGCAAGAATGGGGATACAAATAGCAAACCCTAGAAGGGTTGTACTCGCTACAGAGCACCCCACTACAGGCTAGAGCATAATATTCTGACACACCCCCATAGCCAAAGTGGGGTGTAATCAACAGAGCAAGCAAAGCAGTACAAGCTCAGGGTGGATCACAATGTCACCACACATTCTGAGCACAAGTTTAAGAAGCAATAGTTTAAAGTTCACAATTATGAGCAAAGCTAGTGGTAGTCACAACGGGGAAGTGAGGAGGAGGAGGGCTGGCGAGAGGAGAGTAGATAGGAGGCGACGACTGAAGCTGCAGTCACACGGGCAACAGACGGCTCTGGTGCGACACAGTGGCTACCGGGAGTGAGTGCCCCGGAGTACAGGAGTAACAGGCTCCGCGGCTAAGACGAGCAGCAGGAGCAACGGACCCACAGGCGACGGCGCAACCGGCTCTCTGAGCTACCGGGAGTGAGTGCCCCGGAGTACAGGCGCTGCGTACGACACGACGGCAACCTCCCCTCAACCTCCCCCAACAGTCCCACATCCCTCGACACACACCCGCTGCTACACCGCTAGCTCCACTCCCCCTTCACCCCCCCTTAGTACCACTCCGACGGCTCCAACAGGTCCACCCCCCTCAGCGGCAGCTGCAGCACAGGGAGACGGAGGAGGAGGAGGAGCAGGGAACGGCACACAGAAGCTGCACCCCCATACCCCCCAACCCCAAACCCTAATCCAGGAGAACGGGCAGAAGGAGGGGTGGGGCGCCTTCAGAAGCACGGGGGACAGCGGGGAGGACAGGGGCAGCGAAGAACGGGGCGCCCACGGGCCTGGCACAGCCTCCCGAACCGCGCGCAGGCGGTCCGAGCCGCGCGCGGGACTGGCGCAGCCCGTACGGGCCGCGCGCGTGCCTGGCGCAGCCCGTACGGGCCGCGCGCGGGCCTGGCGCAGCCCGTACGGGCCGCGCGCGGGCCTGGCGCAGCCCGTACGGGCCGCGCGCGGGCCTGGCGCAGCCCGTACGGGCCGCGCGCCGGGTGTACGGGCCGCGCGCAGGCCACGACGGGCGACGGGGGGCGACGCGCGGGTCCCCGTCGCCCGTCGCAGCGCCTCCCGGGGGCGACGTGCCGAGTGACGGGGCAGGAACCCGTCGCGCGCCTCGGGGCACACGGCGGGCAGAGAACCGCCGCGCGCCTCGGGGCGCACGGCGGGCAGAAAACCGCCGCGCGCCTCGGGGCGCACGGCGGGCTGAAAACCCTAGTTTCGACGCCGCGCACCACGGGGCGCGCGGCGGACAGGGAGTAGCAGTAGCAGCGGAAGCAGTGAAGTGGGCCCACAGGCCAGGAACGTTAAGCTCTGATGCCATGTTGAGATAAGCGGTAGTCTTAGGAGCCATAGCTAGGAGAGTCCTAGCTAGGCAAGAGAGTTTAGGCGAAAGAGAGGGGTTGCACTAGCAAGAATGGGGATACAAATAGCAAACCCTAGAAGGGTTGTACTCGCTACAGAGCACCCCACTACAGGCTAGAGCATAATATTCTGACACGACCTGCACAGGGGCCATTACGAGGGCGCTGACTTCGGGAGGGCGCCAACCTCGGGTGGTCGGCTTGGGAAGTCGACCTGTGGAGGGCATCGACTTAGGGATACCGACTTCGGGCAGCCGACTTGGGGTCGGCTGACATGTGTGCTGGTCGACCGGGAGCATTGTCAACCTGGTTGGTGGTCGACCAGGCTGATGGTCGACAAAGGAGGGAACACTGGGGACGCCGGGCTTGTGTAGCCGGCGACCGACCGAGCTGGTCGACCAGGCATGGTTGCCCGGTCGACCAGGATACCCGGGCGACGTGTGCGAAGGTCGCCGGGGGTGGCTTCTGCGAGGCCGACCTTGGGAGTGGTATCTCGAGGTCGACGTGGCTGGTGGGCGCAGTCGCTGGCGTGGAGTCTGCCTGGGCGTCTGTGCTGTGTACGTGATGCGGAGTGGTTCACCAACCAGCTGCGCGCACCTGCGAAGCAGGTGCACCGTTGTCAGGCGGGTGCAACGCTGTGCAGCCGACTTGCTGCAGCGTTGGCACACCGCGGACTCACTCGCAACGTTGGCAAGCCGCGACTCTGCTCTGCTGGAGCGCAGTCGACCAAGTCGTGCTGGCACGTGGTCGACCGTGCTGCGCTGGCAGTCGACCAGCAACTTTGCTAGGTCTGATGTAGTCTTGCATGCCAATGTTGTTGCTATCATTGTTCTCAGCTTTTGCTAGTGAAACTCTTGCGGTTTTGCCCTGTAAATGCACAAGTGCTAGAGAACGACTAAGAAACAAACGCAGGGATCCCTCCTACCTCGTGCCTAGCCCATAGTCTAGCTTTCGTTAACAGAGTTATCTCCGCAACCATGCCACCCCATGTTAGAGTGAGGATCTTGGATAGGATAGGTATGCCTTAGAGAGATTTGGTAGCGGAAGTTTCAGTGGTAGGAACCTTGTGCATAGTGAATGTAAATGACAAGTTTGATTAAAATGTAAAAAAAAATACACACAATAAGTAGATCTAACTAGCCATGTACTTTTAGGGATACATTTCCTTATTGACTCTGTCTATTGTTTTTCTCGTGTTATAGAATCACTGCATGTAACCGTATAGACAGTTACGCCTGCTGCCATTCTTCGCTGGTGAGTCGTTCAGTTTTAGGCCCTCGGATTCGTTTTTGGGCTGTCTGATTCGTCAGACTCATCGTATCCCCCCGGATAAAAGCGCAGGCCTATGATAAGCGCATGCGCTTCTATCTGGAGCAATGCGCTTATGGTCGTTCTTCACTCATTTATAAGCGCACCCCCTTTGGAAACTTATTATAAGCACATGTGCAATTTTTAAAACGGTAGCGAATTCTATTTCTGAAGCGAGTACAATCTCATTTTCGCTTAGCTTGACTCTCGAAGACCTGACTGGCTGCGCGTCCAGTCAGGATGTGCTGGCATGACTGCAAAGTGACGCATCGTGGCCCGTGTGTGCTGGTAGATAATCGCTTGCACGCGATTCTGTTTTGTTACGCGATTCATTTCGACTCGGTTGAAATGGCAAGAGTGAAATATGCAATTTGGTTTCTTAAAATCATGAATTTGTATATGTCATTATATAAGCGCATGTGCTTATAGAAATGACTCAATTAGAAGTGCACCCCCTAAAAAGCACTGTTTTATTATAAGCGCACCTACACTTTAATCCGGGGGGATACGGCAGTACACATTTTTGGTCTGATCAATCAGACTTGGTAAAAAAAAAAAAAAAAAATGAAAATTGAGAGTTCAATCGTATCAGTCTGATAAAGAAAGTTCACAACAGTAATGTTCTGATTAATCAGCCTAAAACAGGGAGATAACCTCGCCACAACGCTGCTGTCATTGTTTCAGCGTGTCCGACACGACAAATTTGTACTTACAGCGCTAATCGCGGCTGTCAGGCCAGAGTAGGTGTTCAGACTAGAGAGGAAAGTATGTCGATTAGGTTAGGGGAGGGGGTACAAGAGTATCGAGAGAATTGTTGTACCCTCTAAGAATCACCCCTACACAACCTAGAACTAAATAATATGAAACATATAATTTGACACACCCCCATAGGTGAAGTAGGGGGGATAGCCAAACCTAACAGTGGTCACAAGACCAGTCAAGCAGAAAAGCAAGCAAGACAAAGCTCAGGGTGGATCTCAAGGACACCACACAGTCTGAGCACAAGCAGGTGGCCACAAGGCCAGTTCACATGCAGGTTTATAACAAAACAAGAGATACAGTGATCACAACCTAGCAAGAGTAAACATGCAGGTATATATATATATATATATATATATATATATATATATATATATAGTGATCACAGTACAAGCAGGGTCAAGAAGTAAGCAAGTGAGGTCCAGTAGGCACAAGGCCTAGCAGAGTGCAGAAGCGCTGATGGTCACAAGGCTGAAGCGCCTTGGTGAAAGCATCAGCAAGGTTGGCCTCAGTGGCCACGTAACGCAGACAAAGCTGACCGCGCTGCTGCAGCTCTCGAGCAAGGAAGTACCGCAGGGCGATGTGCTTCGTTCTGTGCTCCAGTCTGTGCTCCTCACACAAGGCAATGGCAGCCTGGTTGTCGACGTACAGCACTGGAGGAGAACGAGGCCGCTCACCCAAGTCGGTCAGCAGGTAGGTCAGCCAGCGTAGCTCCTGGGCAGCCATGGCTGTGACGTAGATCTCAGCCTCACAACTGGAGCTGAGAACAGAAGAAGAGCGTGTAGAACGCCAAGAAACTGAGCCGGAGCCAAGGCTGAAGGTGTAACCCTGAGACGACCGCTGAGTAGCCTGGTCGTCCGCCCAAGAAGCGTCTGAGTGTCCAGTAAGTACAACTCGGTCTCGCCCTCCAAGCACTAGCCCCATGCCCGACGTACTGCACAAGTAGCGCAACACCCTCTTAGCGGCATCCATGTGCTCCTTCCTGTGACGGCCAGGAGCGACATAGCGTGCAAGGATGCTAAGAGGGTATGCAAGGTCAGGTCGAGTGCAGGTCATCAGGTACATGAGGCAGCCCACAAGCTCTGGATACGGACCACTCGGCTCTACGGACTCATCCGAAGGCAGAGCTGAGAGCGAGTGACCGGTAGGCAGAGGAGTGGACTGAGGCGAGGAGTACGTGAAGCGGAAGCGCTGAAGGATCTGCTGCACCATGTGTGACTGAGTCAAGGTGATGGTGCGCCGTGCTCTGTCCCGGGTGATCCGCAAGCCAAGATAGCTTGTCAGTTCACCCAGGTCTGTGCACGTGTGTCTCCTCTGCAGCTCCGACTTCACGTGGGCGAGTGCCGCGGTGTCAGCAGTGGCAAAGACGAAGTCGTCGACGTACACGAGGATGTAGAACGGCGGCAGTGAGGTGTCTGTGCGTAGAAACAGTGACGGGTCAGCAGTAGAGGGAGCGAACCCAAGAGCCGCAAGTGTCGTCCTCAGTGTGTCGTGCCACTCACGCGGTGCCTGGCGGAGACCGTAGACCGGCCGCTGGAGCCTCCACTGGGTACCAGGAGGAACCGACCCAGTGAAGCCAGGAGGGCGGCGCAGCCAGATCTCCTCGTGCAGGCTGCCCTGCAAGAAAGCAGTGCTGAAGTCAAGTGAGTGAAGCTCGTAGTCGCGCTAAGCGCCTATGTGCAGCAGCACCCGAAGAGTGGTCATCTTCGGGGTGGGGGAGAAGGTCTGAAAGAAGTCAACTCCCTCTCGCTGACTGAAGCCTCGAGCCACGTAGCGCGCCTTGAAGACAGGAGGAGAACCCGGTGGCCGCTTCACCCTGAAAATCCACATGCCACTGACGATGTTCGCCCCAGGAGGGGGGACGTCGTCGACGTAGGTGCGTGTGGACTTCCAGGAAGCCATCTCTGCGTCCATGGCTGTCTGCCACTGAGAGGAGTAGGGACCCGCCATCGCCTCAGCGTAAGTGCGCGGGGTCAGGATGTCTGGTGCATCCGGGTCTCCCTCAGGGGCAACTAGCATGGACACGAGGTGGGGCAAAGCAGTAGTTAAGCACTGGAACTCCTCCTGCCTGTCCTCAAGGACGTCCGTGCCAAGAGCACACTCACCCCCGACGGACGGAGGACAGACAGACTCAGACTCAGCAACTAGGCTAGCGGCGTAGTCTAGACGACAGCGGGCAGCAAAGTCAACCAACTCAGCGACCAGAGCAGACGCAGCAGAGGACTCAAAGGTAGGGTCAGTGACAACAGTAGCTAGGAGACGCGTGACAGTGGGACTGGCAGCACGACGGGAGTCAGACTCCGGGTCAGGAAGAGTAGGTAGAGAGGACGCAGGAGGAGACGGCAGAGGGACACGCTGAGGAGCAGTAGAGGGACGCAGAGTCATGTAGTGAGTGCCAGGGACAGGAGGTGGACGCTCACGTGGGACACGACGACCAGTGCGAGCAGTACGAACAGGCGACGCAGGACGAGACTCAGGCTCACGACGCTCTGTAAGACCTCCTGTGGGACCAGTGTAAGGAGAGGGAGCAGGGAGAGGCGAGGCAGGCGGTAACTGTGACTGCGGCTGGACAGGCGGAGGACACTCTACGGAGGGAGGAGGACAAGGAGGAGGAGCCTGACCAAGAACCTGCTGAAGAAGCGGTACGAAGTACGGTCGCGGCCGCGCAGCGTCTCCAGGACCAGTAGAGACACCAGCGGGGAGGTCCTCAGCACCAGCAGCAGCTCCACCGCTCGGGTCCTCAGCACCAGCAGCAGCTCCACCGCCCGGGTCCTCAGCTCCAGCAGCAGCTCCAACGCCTGGGTCCTCAGCACCAGCAGCAGCTCCACCGTCCGGGTCCTCAGCTCCAGCAGCAGCTCCAACGCCCGGGTCCTCAGCACCAGCAGCAGCTCCACCGCTCGGGTCCGCAGTACCAGCAGCAGCTCCAACGCCCGGGTCCTCAGCACCAGCAGCAGCGCCAACCCCAGGGTCCGCAGCACCAGGAGCACCACTCCGAAGACTGCAGCGTCGCGTGTACCACTCTCGGATCTGCTGAATGGGGGGGAGCTCCTGGGCAGGAGGGGAAGTACCGGTACGAGCTCCAGTAGCACCTCTCCGGAGGCGGCAGTACTGTAGGTACCTCTCCTGCAGCTGTGGGGAGGAGAGGGCTCCTCCAGGTGTAGCACGCTCAGGCTCAGTACCCCCAGACTCAGCACCCCCAGACTCAGCACCCCCAGGCTCAGCACCTCCAGGCTCCACACCTCCAGACTCAGGACTCCCAGGCTCAGCACCCCCAGACACAGCACCCCCAGGCTCAGCACCCCCAGGCTCAGCACCCCTAGCAGGACGAGAGTCGACAGCTACCTCGACAGGCTCACCCGGGTCTACCTGGGACACACCTGAGGGAGCGGCACCCTGAGGGGGGAGGGGGTCTGGTACCTCAGCACCTGGAGCGAGGAAGAGAGGCGGGGGGGGGGAGCGGGGCAGTGCGGTAGGGGAAGAGGCGGTAGTAGGGGACGGACTCGTCAAAAGTGACGTCCTGAGAGGCCAGGACACGACGCGAGGTGGCGTGGTAGAACTGCCAACCAGGGGCGTCCGGGACAAAGCCAAGGAAGACGCAGGGGACAGCGCGACGGGAGAGCTTGTCCGCGGACGTGTCTCGAACAAAAGCTCGGGATCCCCAGACCCGAAAACGCGACGCATCGCCAGCCTCTCCCGTCCAACGCAGGGTCGGAGAAGTCTCCGGGAGGGAGACTCGGGGCCAGAGGTTGAGCTGATGCGCAGCGTATTGGACTGCAAACGGCCACAGAAAATGGGGGGCAGCCGCATGAACCAAGGAGGTACGAGCGACCTCCATGACCAAGCCAATGCGGCGCTCAGCAACCCCATTCTGCTGTGGAGAGGCCGGAAGCGTGAACGACTGCTCAATGCCCTCCTGCTGACAGAAGGCCTCCAAGAGGCCGGAGGAAAACTCCCCACCTCTGTCAGAGTGCAGACGCAGGACAGGGAAGTCGGAGTGGAAACGCTTGCTGAGCTGGAGACGAGATCTGCGGATCCAAGGGATCAAGACATCAGGGACGTCACCCTTGGCGCGCAAGGGGAAGACCGTGGTGTAGCGCGAGAAGTCGTCAACAACAATCAGGAAGTACCTCTCCTGACCCTGTCCACGGACGCGGGCTGGGCCCCACACGTCCAAGTGGAGCGTCTGCAAAGGAGCAGTCGTCGGGGGAAAGGAGGAGGAGTGACGGCGGCGGCGGCGGCAGCTGCTGAAGGCTCGGGAACGGCCGCTGCTGCAGGGACGGCGGCGGCTGCTGTGGTATTCTCGAACGGCGGCTGCTGCTGCAGGCTCGGCGGCGGCAGCTGCTGCAGGTCTGGCGGCGGCTGCTGCTGCTGGCTCGGCGACGGCAGCTGCTGCAGGGTCGGCGGCGGCCGCTGCTGTAGGTCCGGCGGCGGCTGCTGCTGTTGGTTCGGCGGCGGCAGCTGCTGCTGCAGGGTCGGCGGCGGCCGCTGCTGTAGGTCTGGCGGCGGCTGCGACTGGAGGCTCAGCCGCGGCTGTTGCTGCAGGCTCGGCGGCGGCAGTTGCTGCAGGCCCGGCGGCGGCTGCTGCTGTAGGCTGGGCCGCGGCAGCTGCTGCAGGTCTGGTGGCGGCTGCTACTGCAGGTCCGACCGCGGCTGCTGCTGCTGGCTCGGCGGCGGCTGCTACTGCAGGTCCGGCCGCGGCTGCTGCTGTATGCTCTGCGGCGGCAGCGGCTGAAGATCAGCGGCGGTAGCTGCTGCAGGCTCAGCGGCGACAGCTGCTGCAGACGAGAGGGAAGGGGACCGCGACGGGTCCTGGAGGGGCCGCGAAGGGCGGCGAGGGGCGGCGACAAAGCCGCGAAGAGGCGGCAACAGAGCCGCGAAGGGGAGGGCGGCGACGGAGTCGCGTATGGGCGGCGACGAGGCCGCGTAGGGGCGACGACGAAGCCACATAGGGGCGGCGACGAGGTCGCGAAAGGGCGGCGACAGAGCCGCACGGGGGGGGGAGGGCGACGAGGCCGCAAAAAAAAAAAGGGGGGGGGCACTAAGGGGCCGTAAGCGGGGGTCGCGAGGGGCCAACGAGGGGCCGTGAGAGGACTGTAAAAGAGGGGCCGCGACGGGCCGTTAGGGACAGGCGCACGGGGCGCGACTAGGGTAGGCGCGAAGCGCGCTCCGGGCCGGAAAAAACAAAATTTGTTTTCCGTGGTGGGCCCTAGGAAACTTCCTGCTCTATACCATGTTAAGACTAGAGAGGAAAGTATGTCGATTAGGTTAGGGGAGGGGGTACAAGAGTATCGAGAGAATTGTTGTACCCTCTAAGAATCACCCCTACACAACCTAGAACTAAATAATATGAAACATATAATTTGACAGTAGGTACCCGCTAAAACGCTTGTGGGATCAGAGTACACTCCCGAAGAACTCTGAAATTGCAGAGTACGCCTTTTAAAAAATATGAAACTATCAGAGTTGAGGCCCTAAAAAATCTGAAATTTTCAGAGTTTTTCATGCAAATCAGAGAAATTTCTCTGACTTCTGAGGGCTTGTTTGGTCCAGATGCTCAACAGTCGTGACAATTGACTCTTGCGACTGTTGACCTTCCTGCCCTTGTACGGGCTGATCCGAACTGTTGATGCGCTACTAGTATTGTTTCGATAGTGACGGGTCCAATGCAGCTACACATGTGGTTTTGCTTAAGTCGCTTCCCTTCTTACTCCAACACCCCAGATAATTAAAAAAAAAAAAAAAAAAAACATGTGAAAAACAGAGTTTAACAACCTGCATTGAAAACAAGCTAACGACAATAATACCCTGGTAAAATCAGTGTAAGGAAAATTTTAGGCTACTGCCATCAGGGTACAAATTTTTTTACCCTACGGGTCAGGGTAATGGGGGCCTGGAACCAGGGCCCTTGCTAGGATTTAGGCCCGTCTGAACCTCCCCCCAAAAAAATCGTTTCGTCTGACGGTCAGACGGGGGAAAAAAAAATTGTCGGGTTTTTCAAACGAATGTTTAAGCTATGTCAGAATTTTGAGACGATTTTTTTTGCATGGTCTAATCGAGCTAACAATACACTGTCATGATTATATTCTTATACTTGCATGTAGTTCTAGCTGTAGTGTAGATATTAACTTTATAGGTGGTGCACCTCTTTGTTTGCTATATGTACCCTTGTGCTATAGTGAACATTCATTCTCCTCTCATCTCTCGACTCTCCCTCCTTGGCACAAACTAGCTCAATCCCCTTGGGCCTAGGCTACTAAGCCTAGGCCCTCACTTAAACCTAGTCCCTACTTATGCCACTATTCTGACATACACTAGTATTATTGTATTTGTGAAATGCGAGGGAAAGGGGTGCGGAAGTTCTTGATGGGAAGGGGGCTGGGCTGAGAGAGGTGCAGGGGACTCGGAATGAGAGGGAAAGGGGTGATGAACCAGGGCTGGGTAGAGGAGCGAGGATCGGGGTGGTGGCTGGTGGCGAGGGACTTGTTGGGGTGCTGGGCCAGAAAGACGCGAGAGGGAGTTGAGGGAGCAGGGGAGAAGGAGAAAGGGGAGGAGGGGGGGGGGGGGGGGGGGGGGGGGGGGGGGGGGGGGAGGGGGAGAGAGGGGGGAAGGGGGCTACAATGGTACTTTTTGCAATAAGATGAAAACATACTCGATGTTTGAAATATCATACGGATTATAATACGTGGTCCTTATTCTCAGACGAAATAAAAACGCCCGTCTTATGGATCAGATGAAATAAAATTGTTAGTCTTACAAATGAGATGAAACGAAAAAATCAGGTCTGATTTTCAGACCATCAGACCATTTTGGTCTGATAACGAGAGCCTTGCCTAGAACCCTGATTTGTTAGGGTGGGCCTAAACCAATTTTCGCCCCTGCTTACGGGTATAAGGGCGTGTTCCTAAGGCCCCCTATCAGGCCAACCCCTTATCAAATTCGCTTCGCACCCCACTGAAATTCGCCTAAAACCAAAACCTTGTCAAAACATATGCATGTTGTTATCTAGGCTATATTGGGGCTAGCCTTAGGGGGTACAGAAATCATCTCGACACTTTTGCTATGTACCCCAACCATGACCTAATTCACATCATTCTCCACATGGTATAGAGCAGGAAACCTCCTAGTAAGGCCCACCTTCTTGAATTTTTTTTACCTGCCCGAAGCGCGCTGTGCGCCCTGCCCCAAAGTTTTCGCGGCCCCCTAGTGGCCTGCCTCTTCACGGCCCCTCGCAGTCCCTCTTTAGGCCCTTCGCGGCCCTCTCTCACGGCCCTTCGCGGCCCCTTCGAGGCCCTTCGCGGCCCCTTCGCCGCCCCTTCGCGGCCCTTTGTGGCCCCTTCGCGGCCCCTTCGCGGCCCTTCGCGGCCCCTTCGCCGCCCTTCGCGGCCCCGCTACGGCCCTTCGCGGCCCCTTCGCCGCTCATCACGGCCCCTTTGCGGCCCTTCGCGGCCCCATTCGCGACCCTCCGTAACCGCTCTGCCGCCCCCTCGCCGCCGCCCCAGCAGCAGCTGCCGTCGCTTCCGCTGCCGCCGCTGCTGTTTGCCGCCGCCGCTGCGCCCCTGGCCCCTGCAGCAGCCGCCCCTGGCCCCTGCAGCAGCCGCCCCTGCAGCAGCCGCCCCTGGCCCCTGGAGCAGCCGCCCCTGCAGCAGCCGCCCCTGGCCCCTGGAGCAGCCGCACCTGCAGCAGCCGCCACTGGCCACTGTAGCAGCCGCCCCTGCCCCTGGAGCAGCCCGCACCTGCAGCAGCCGCCCCTGGCCCCTGGAGCAGCCGCCCCTGCAGCAGCCGCTTCTGGCACCTGGGGCAGCCGCCCCTGGCCCCTGGAGCAGCCGCCCCTGCAGCAGCCACCCCTGGCCCCTGGAGCAGCCGCACCTGCAGCAGCCGCCGCCACTGCAGCAGCCGCCCCTGGCCCCTGCAGCAGCCGCCCTTGGCCCCTGGAGCAGCTGTACCTGCAGCAGCCGCCACTGGCCACTGTAGCAGCCGCCCCTGCAGCAGCCGCCCCTGGCCCCTGGAGCAGCCGCCCCTGCAGCAGCCGCCCCTGGCCCCTGGAGCAGCCGCCCCTGCAGCAGCCGCCCCTGGCCCCTGGAGCAGCCGCCCCTTCAGCGGCCGCCCCTGGCCCCTGGAGCAGCCGCCCCTGGAGCAGCTGCCCCCCCCCCCCCCCCCCTGCAGCTGCCGCGGAGCCCTCGCCCTGCAGTGGTGCCGGCCTTGCCGTTGCAGCCGTCGTACGCCTACCTTTCTTGCCACTGGTGAGCACTGTCCTGCCCGTACTGCTGTTACTGCTGCTCCTGCTGCTACTGCTCTTTCTACTCCTACTGCTGCTAGTGCTGCTACTGCTGCTCCTGCTGCTACTGCTGCTACTACTGCTCGTGCTGCTCCTACGGCTCCTCCCCTTTCTACTGCTACTGCTGCTCCTGACGTGGCCAGATGCAGCTCCAGCGCCGTCCGCGTGAGTCCCTCACGCCCCCACAGCTTCATGAGTGGTACGCTCGTTGGGGTTGTCGGGGTGGCCGTAGTGGGAGTCGTTCTGGCGTGAGTAGTTTCGGGGCTTCTTGTAGTGGCCAGGTGCAGCTGCAGCGTCGTGTGCGCGCGGTCCCTTCGCCCCCGCAGCTTCATGAGTGGTACTTTCAGCGGGGGGGGTCACGGGGTTCTGCTCGCTGCCCGTACGTCATTCGCACTGGTGCTCGGACTGGCCAGCCTTGCGGGACGTTTGGTCACACAGAGTCCCGCTGCTTCGCCAGTCTGAGCGACGCCTGGCGTACAGAGTTTGGCGACGCGGCTGAGCTCCCCGACTGGGTGGAGCTGCTCCGGCAGAGGGTAGATATCTATGCTCTTGACTATGATGCTATCCTCACTGCCATGTATGCATTGCCTACTAGTGCTGACGGTGACTTTTACCTGAGTGTTCCCCCCAACCAGGACGGTGCAGCTGCTGCTCTAGGTGCTAGTGAGTCTGCTGCTCCAGGTGCTGGTGAGTCTGCTCTCTCAGGTACCACGTCTGCTCCGGCGTCGCACACTTTCACCCTTGACTCGGGTGCTTCCCGCTCCTTCTTTCGAGACCGCACCACTCTCACGCCGCTCAGTCGGCCGGTTGCGGTCTCCCTGGCAGACCCCTCTGGGGGTCCTGTCCTTGCTCACTACTCCACTGTCCTGCCGTGTCCAGCGGTCCCGTCTGGCTCCCTGTCCGGTCTTTACCTCCCTTCGTTCTCTACGAACTTGGTGGCGGGTGCTGACCTACAGGATGGGGGAGTTGACCAGTTCACCCCTGCGCGTCAGCGGGTGACCCACTGCACGTGTGCTGACACGGGCCGACACTTGGCCACGTTTACTCGTCGGCCGGGGTCGAGCCTGTACACACTCACTACCGAGTCTCCCCCGGTTGCTGTTCCTGGTCAGGTAGCTGCGTCGGGTCAGGTGTTTGCTGCAGCGTCTCGGTCTGGTCCTGAGTCTGCCCCCTGCTCGTGTCGCCTCCTGTCCCACGAGACTCTTCTCTGGCACCACCGTCTTGGTCACCCCTCCCTGCCTCGTCTCCGAGGCATGGCCTCTCGTGTCCTTGTCTCTGGTCTCCCCCGGTCCCTCCCTCCCCTCCCTCCGGGGCCTGCCCCTACCTGCCTTCCCTGTGTCGAGGGGCGGCAGTGCGCCGCTCCTCACTCCTCTGAGTTTCCGCCGACAGAGGCTCCGCTGCAGACTCTTCACATGGACGTGTGGGGCCCAGCCCGCGTCCGTGGACCGGTTCACGAGCGCTACTTCCTGCTGGTGGTTGACGACTACTCGCGTTACACCACAGTCTTCCCCTTGCGCCGCAAGGATGAGGTCACTGAGGTGTTGATCGACTGGATCCGCGCTGCTCGTCTCCAGCTCAGGAAGAGTTTCGGCTCGGACCTTCCTGTTCTGCGTCTGCACTCTGACAGAGGTGGGGAGTTTTCCTCCGGCCCTCTGCGAGCCTTCTGTCGTGCGAGGGGCATCCGCCAGACATTCACGCTTCCGGCCTCTCCACAGCAAAATGGGATTGCTGAGCGCCGCATTGGCATGGTCATGGATGTCGCTCGTACGTCCATGATCCATGCGGCTGCTCCCCATTTTCTGTGGCCGTTTGCGGTTCAGTACGCGGCGCATCAGATCAACCTTCAGCCCCGGGTCTCCATGCCGGACACCTCCCCCACTCTGAGGTGGACGGGGCAGGTTGGCGATGCGTCTGCGTTTCGTGTCTGGGGATCTCGGGCTTTTGTCCGAGACTTGTCTACGGACAAGCTGTCCTCCCGTGCTGTTCCCTGCGTCTTCCTTGGCTTCCCTCCTGACGCGCCTGGTTGGCAGTTTTACCACCCCACCTCGCGCCGTGTTCTGTCCTCCCAGGACGTCACGTTTGACGAGTCGGTTCCGTACTACCGTCTCTTCCCCTACCGCGCTGCCCCCTTCCCCCCCCGCCGCTCTTCCTTACGCCAGGTCCCCCCCCGGTAGACCCCCTCCCCCCTCAGGGTCCTGCTCCTTCAGGTGTGTCTCAGGTAGACCCCCCCCCCTTGGCTGAGCCTTTGGAGGTCACTTCCGACACCTCTGGCCCACCTGAGGGGGGTGACGCTGCTGCTGACGCCCCGGCGGCCTACCGCCGCGCACCACGCTTGGAGACCCCTCCGGGGTTCCCTCCGCGACCTTCTTCACCGCCTCTGCAGCCGGTTCCTGTTGACTCTGGTGCTGTTGGGGGTGGTGCTCCTGGAGGTACTACGTCTGGGGGTGCGGAGTCTGGGGGTGCTGAGCCTGCGCGTGAGGAGACTGGGGGTCCTGCACCTGGGGGTGCTGTGACTGGGGGTACTGAGCCTGTGTGTGCGAAGTCTGGAGTTACTGAGTCTGGAGGTGAGACGCTTGAGGGCACTGGGACTGCTGGTGCGCGGCCTACTTGGAGTGGCCGCCTTCGTCCGCGTGTGCCTCTCACCCCTCAGCAGCTGCACGACTGGTACGGTCGCCGTCAGCGTCGCGCTGCTGGAGCCCGCGGCTCTGCTGCTGGAGGTACTGGCGCTGCTGGGACTGGGGGTGCTGCGCCTGGAGGCGCCGTTCCTGGAGACACTGAGACTGGCGACCCTGGGACTGGAGGTACTGGTTCTGGGGGTGCTGCTGCGGGAGACACTGCGGTTGGAGGCCCTGGGACTGGAGGTGCTGGTTCTGGGGGTGCTGCTGCGGGAGACACTGCGGTTGGAGACCCTGGGACTGGAGGTGCTGGTTCTGGGGGTGCTGCTGCGGGAGACCCTGCGGTTGGAGACCCTGGGACTGGAGGTGCCGGTTTTGGGGGTGCTGCTACTGGTGACGCTGAGTCTGGAGGTGCTGGCGCTGGAGGTACCGGTTCGGTGGCTGGAGCTTCTGGAGCTACTGGGGGTGCTGCTGGAGGTGCTGGAGCTGCTGGTACTGGTGCAGCTGCGCCGACACGACTGTTCTTTGCTCCTTCTACTGCAGACCCGTCGCTGTTTCTACGCACCGACACCTCTTTGCCGCCGTTCTACATCCTCGTGTACGTCGACGACTTGGTCTTTGCTACAGCTGACACTGCTGGACTCGCCTACGTGAAGTCCGAGCTGCAGAAGCGACGCACGTGCACAAACCTTGGTGAACTGCGCAGCTATCTTGGCTTGCAGATCACCTGGGACAGAGCACGGCGCACCATTACACTGTCTCAGTCACACATGGTGCAGCAGATCCTTCAGCGCTTCGACTTCACGTACTCCTCGCCTCAGGCCACTCCTCTGTCTACTCGCCACTCGCTCTCAGCTCTGCCTTCGGATGAGTCCGTAGAGCCGAGTGGCCCGTACCCAGAGCTTGTTGGCTGCCTCATGTACCTGATGACCTGCACGCGACCTGACCTTGCATACCCTCTTAGCATCTTGGCACGCTATGTTGCTCCTGGGAGACACCGACCATAACACATGGCTGCAGCGAAGAGGGTGTTGCGCTACTTGTGCAGTACGTCGGGCATGGGACTAGTGCTTGGAGGGCGGAGTCCAGTGGTCCTCACTGGTCACGCAGACGCGTCTTGGGTTGACGACCTGGCTACACAGCGGTCGTCACAGGGTTACACCTTCAGCCTTGGTTCCAGCTCTGTTTCGTGGCGGTCTACCCGCTCGTCGTCTGTTCTCAGCTCTAGCTGTGAGGCTGAGATCTACGCAGGATCCATGGCTGCACAGGAGTTACGCTGGCTCACCTACCTGCTGACTGGCCTTGTGGCCTCTTGCTTGTGCTCAGTGTGTGTGGTGACTTTGTGATCCACCCTGAGCTGTGTTTTGTTTCTTCTCTTGACTGGTCTTGTGACCATTGCTTGCTCTGGCTATCCCCCATCTTGCCTATGGGGTGTGTCAAAACATATGCTTGTTGCTATCTAGGCTATATTGGGGCTAGCCTTAGGGGGTACAGAAATCATCTCGACACTTTTGCTATGTACCCCAACCATGACCTAATTCACATCATTCTCCACAAACCTCTCGTGAATTTTGCCAGGCAAGCCTCATATGAGGATTACCTGATAAAAGCGTAAGAACACGCCCTAAGCCCCTAGGGGCATATATCTGGGGCCATACGGCAGGGCCTCAGATTCACTTTTAGGGACGTTGATGCATCAGGGTCTCTATTTTAAAAAGTCTGAAAACCAGTGTTCTTATAAAAAAAGAAGTCTGAATTTCTAGGGTAAAAAAAAAAAAAAAAAAAACAAGAGTCGACCAGATCGTCTTAGGGTTGCGAAGCTTTTTGCGTAATCACATAAATTTGTACAGCTTCTAATTCTGTACATTTGCTGTAGTATGACACTAAGAGGGACAAAATTCGGCAAGGATTCAAAATTTCACATCAGCTGGAATCGAACTGGAGACCTTGCAATTCCAGCTTCACTCCTAAGTCGACTGCAACAGCACCGACTCGCGTTTCGTGCCACGAAAAATATAAGTCATTGTTTCTTGCGATGAATCCAAGACTCCCTTAGGGTTTGTTCGTCCTTTTTTTCTCCCGCTGCTCCTTCTCCCTAGTTAAGCTCCCCGCCAAACACGCTCCACCTACTAGTGCAAGGTAAGAACCACCCTAACTTATCATTTTGAGCCAAATTAGATCATTACACGCTAGACTACCATTTCTTGGTCTCATATCGTAGTCGTTTAGCATAGTATTGGCCGCATGTTGTTTAAGGCTTAGGTTCTAGAATTGTTGTAGATACTTTAGCTTTAGGTCTTTCACTAGATTTGTGTCTTTCAGTTTTAAATGCCGTTCAACATTTGTTCGCATTCAACTATGCACGGTTTAGGCATATCTCGGTGAGTTCGTAGCTAGGTGCGTTTATTTATTTCATTTCCTTTCCTTTCGCCTTTCATCTGTTTTTCTTACCCGTTCCTCTTTCCATCTTGATCTTAACGTTAGTTTTTTTGTTAGCCATGAACTTCTCTTGCACCTCGTTTGTTTCCACCATTCGTTTCTCTTGTTACATATTTGTTTTCTTCCATGGTTATCTTTTCTTTGTTAGCCTGAACGCGTTCCTTCTAGTTTTATTGCTCGTGCTGAGAACCTAATTCCCAATCTTTTGAAATCTCTCTCTCTCTCTCTCTCTCTCTCTCTCTCTCTCTCTCTCTCTCTCTCTCTCTCTCTCTCTCTCTCTCTCTCTCTCTCTCTCTCTCTCTCGTTCTCTCTCTCTCGTTCTCTCTCTCTCGTTCTCTCTCTCTCGTTCTCTCTCTCTCTCTCTCTCTCTCTCTCTCTCTTCTCTCTCTCTCTCTCTCTCTCTCTCTCTCTCTCTCTCTCTCTCTCTCTCTCTCTCTCTCTCTCTCTCTTGTCAAACATTATATGTTTATATTGTTCTAGGCTGTAGTGGGTGATACCTTAGGGGGTATACCAGGTTAGGGTTTCATATTTGTACTGTTGTTCCTGTTAGTCACACCATTCCTGCTCAGTTATTTCTGACATGGTTTCAGAGCAGGTCCTTCGCTAGGACTGTTCTTAGGGCCCACCGACTTACCTACCTGCTTACCTTCGCTTGTTTCCGGCCCCGCTGGCCCCGTCGATCTAGCACGATCTAGCGGCCCTGCGGCCCCGTCGAAATTTTTTTTTTTTTTCCTAGCGGCCTCTCACGGCCCCCGTCGCGTCGCCCCTTAGCGCCCCGATCGGCCCCGTCACGCCGCCCGCGAACCGCACAGCGCGCCGCGCTCACAGCCCGCGAACCGCCCACGCACAGCCCGCGAACCGCCTGCGCAGCCCGCGACCAGCCCGCGCACAGCCCGCGAACTGCCCGCGAGCAGCCCGCGACCTGCCCGCGAACCCCCGCGAGCCGCCCGCGACCCGCTTACGCAGCCTACGAGCAGCCCGCGCAGCCCGCGCTGAGCCTGCGCGGCTCGTGCGCTGACCGCCGCCGGCCCGCACGCTGCCCGCACAGCTCACATACGGCCCGCACGGCCCGCGCGCTGCCTGCTCCCGGCCCGCCGCTGCTGAGCCCGCAGCCGCCCGCGCACCGCCGCTGCTGAGCCCGCCGCCGCCCGCGCACCGCCGCTGCTGCGCCCGCCGCCGCCCGCGTATCACCGCTGCTGAGCCCGCCCCTGCTACGCCGGCTCTCGCTGCCGCCTGCTGCGCCTGTGCACCACTGCAGATCCTACTACTACACTTCCTGCTACTGCTGCTTGTGCGCCACTACAGTCCGTAGGCCCCACCGGCCCCGCTGACCCTGCGCACGCCTTTTCAGTGACTTTACTGCTTCTACTTCTGCCGCTGTCGCTATGGCTAGTCCTCCTGTTCTAGCTTTCGACGCCGAGGGCCGTCCGGTCAAATTCGAAACCTGGCTAGATGACCTGCACCTTTTCCTACAGCTCACTGCCAAGGAAGATATTACACTGTACGACCACGCTCTCGGCCATGCGACCGCCCCACTCGCTACTGCCCCCCCAGCTGAGCGCTCACAGTGGCAGACCCGTGACGCGCACGCTCGCTTTGCTATTCGCAACTCCCTGCCGCTAGATGAGCGCGAGCACTTCGGCCAGTGCAAGACTGCTAAGGACCTCTACACAGCTGTAGTGGCCCGCTACTCCTCACCCGCTTCTGCCACGCTAGGCCGCCTCACTCTCCCCTACCTGTTCCCCGACCTAGCCTCCTTTCACACTGTCGCAGACCTCATCACCCACCTTAAGACTAGTGAGGCTCGCTTTCGCGCTGCCATGCCTGACGAGTTCCTCGCTAGCAACCCCCCCCCGCTCTGGATCACTCTCTACCACGTTGTCACCCGCCTCCCTGACTCTCTGCGCCCTGTCAGGGACCAGTTCCTCTCTCGCTCCCCCACTGAGCTCACCGTAGACCTCCTCGAGAAGGAACTGCTTGCAGCCGAGGCTAGTATCGTCGCTGTAGGCACCTCTCGTGGCGACCCCCGCGGCCCCTTCTTCGAGGGGTGCTCCCCTTCCCCCCTCCTCCCCTCTGTCGCATCTGCTGCTGCTGTCGACCTCCTTGGTGCTGAGAAGGTCGGGGCTGCGTCTGCTTCAGGCGGACGACGCAGGGGCAGGAGTGGCAGGAGTGGGGGTGGTGGCGGAGGAGGCGGGGGTGGAGGTGGTGGCGGTGGAGGTGCGACTGGAGAGGCTAGTGGCGGCAGTGGTGGAGGTGACAGCGGCGTTGGGAGTGGTGACAGGGGCGGAGGTGGCAGCGGAGGCGGAGGTGGTCGTGGCAGCGGCAGGGGTGGAGGTGGCCGGGGCGGAGGCGGAGGGGGTGGTGGTCGTGGAGGCCCGGGGGGCGGTCAGAGTCAGCAGCCTGCCCCGACCCTTCAGGCCGCCCGTGAGTGGTATGCGCGGCGCAGCGTCACCTGCCAGTACGTTATTCGTACAGGTGACCGCACTGGCCAGACGTGTGGGGGGCCGCACCAGACGGAGCGCTGCTTCGCCCGCCTCAACGACGCGTGGCGCACCCAGTTTCCTGGTGGGGGTGAGCTGCCGCGCTGGGCTGAGCTGCTCAGGAAGGGTGTTGATATTTGGGCACTAGACTTTGATGCTATTCTTACTGCCATGTATGCGATGTCTATTAGTGGAGAGGGTGCTCAGTACTTGCGTGTTCCGCCCGACCCGGGCATTCAGGCCAGCCCCGCTGCTGCTCTAGGTGCTAGTGTGTCTGCTTCCACAGGTACTACTGCAGCTGCTGCTCTAGGTGCTTGTGCGTCTGTGCCCCCTGGTACTGAGTCGACTGCAGCACTGCACACCTTCACACTGGACTCAGGTGCTTCTCGCTCTTTCTTTCGTGACCGCACTGTCCTTGAGCCTCTAGCTCGGCCGGTTGCTGTCTCTCTTGCTGACCCCTCTGGGGGTCCGGTCCTTGCGACCTCCTCCACTACACTTCCGTGTCCAGCGGTTCCGTCCGGCACGCTCTCAGGTCTCTACCTCCCCTCGTTCTCCACGAACTTGGTGGCAGGTAGTGCGCTCCAGGACGGGGGTGTTCACCAGTTCACCCCTGCCTACGAGCGTGTGACTCACTGCACGTGTGCTCGGACGGGCCGCCACCTAGCTACTTTCACTCGAGAGCCGGGGTCTGACCTGTACACACTGACCACTGAGTCCCCTCAGGTAGCTGCGTCTGCGTCAGCGTCAGGTCAGCTGTCCGCCCCCTGCTCGTGTCGCTCTCTGGCGAACGACACCGTCCTCTGGCACCACCGCCTTGGTCACCCGTCTGTGCAGCGCCTGCGGGCCATGCACAAACGGGACCTTGTTGCTGGTCTTCCCAGGGTGCTCCCTCCCCTTCCTGACTCCCCTGCTCCTGACTGCATTCCCTGTGTCGAGGGGCGGCAGCGCGCCGCTCCTCACTCCTCCTCCTTTCCCCCGACGACAGCTCCCCTGCAGACGCTCCACATGGACGTGTGGGGCCCAGCCCGCGTCCGTGGTCAGGGTCAGGAGAGATACTTCCTGATAGTTGTTGACGACTACTCGCGCTACACCACGGTCTTCCCCTTGCGCGCCAAGGGTGACGTCCCTGGTGTTTTGATCCCCTGGATCAGCCGAGCCCGTCTCCAGCTAGGCGAGCGCTTTCACTCGGACTTTCCTGTCCTGCGCTTGCACTCTGACAGAGGTGGTGAGTTTGCCTCCGACCTCTTGGCAGCCTACTGTGCTGAGCACGGCATTGAGCAGTCGTACACGCTTCCGGCCTCTCCACAGCAGAATGGGGTTGCTGAGCGCCGCATTGGCTTAGTCATGGAGGTCGCTCGTACCTCCCTGACCCATGCGGCTGCTCCCCACTTTCTGTGGCCGTTTGCGGTCCGGTACGCTGCGCATCAGCTCAACCTCTGGCCCCGTGTCTCCTTGCCGGAGACTTCCCCGACTCTGCGGTGGACGGGAGAGGTTGGCGATGCGTCGCGTTTCCGGGTGTGGGGATCCCGAGCTTTTGTCCGCGACACGTCTGTGGACAAGCTCTCCCGTCGCGCTCTTCCCTGTGTCTTCCTTGGCTTTGTTCCCGACGCGCCTGGATGGCAGTTTTACCACGTCACCTCGCGCCGGGTTCTGGCCTCTCAGGACGTCACTTTTGACGAGTCCGTCCCCTTCTACCGCCTCTTCCCCTACCGCACTGCCCCCCTCCCCCCTCCGCCGCTCTTCCTCGCTCCAGGTGCTGAGGTACCCGACCCCCTCCCCCCTCAGGGTGCCGCTCCCTCAGGTGTGTCCCAGGTAGACCCGGATGAGCCTGTCGAGGTAGCTGTTGACTCGCGTCCTGCGTCTGGGGGTGCTGAGCCTGGGAGTGCTGAGTCTGGGGGTGCTGGGCCTGGAGGTGCGGAGCCTGGGGGTGCTGAGCCTGGGGGTACGGAGCCTGGGGGTGCTGAGCCTGGGGGTGCGGAGCCTGGGGGTGCGGAGCCTGGGGGTGCTGAGCCTGGGGGTGCTGAGCCTGGGGGTGCGGAGCCTGGGGGTGCGGAGCCTGGAGGTGCTGAGTCTGGGGGTGCTACGTCTGGGGGTGCTGAGCCTGAGCGTGCTACGCCTGGAGGAGCCCTCTCCTCCCAGCAGCTGCAGGAGAGGTACCTCGAGTACTGCCGCCTCCGGAGAGGTGCTGCTGGAGCTCGTCCCGGTACTTCCCCTCCTTCCCAGGAGCTCCCCCCCATTCAGGTGATTCGAGAGTGGTACACACGGCGCTGCAGTCTTCGGAGTGGTCCTCCTGGCGCTGCGGACCCGGGCGTTGGAGCTGCTACAGGTGCTGAGGACCCGGACGTTGGAGCTGCTCCTGGTGCTGCGGACCCGACTGGTGGCGCTGCTGCTGGTACAGAGGACTCGGACGTTGGAGCTGCTGCTGGAGCTGAGGACCCGAGCGGTGGCGCTGCTGCTGCTGCTGAGGACCCGGGCGTTGGAGCTGCTACTGGTGCTGCGGACCCGACTGGTGGCGCTGCTACTGGTGCTGAGGACCCGACCGGTGACGCTGCTGCTGGTGCTGCGGACCAGGGCGTTGGAGCTACTGCTGGTACTGAGGACTCGGGTGTTGGAGCTACTGCTGGTGCTGAGGACTTGGGCGCTGGGGCTGCCGCTGGTGTCCCTGCTGCTTCTGGAGACGCTGCGCGGCCGCGACCGTACTTCGTCCCGCTCCTTCAGCAGGTTCTTGGTCAGGCTCCTCCTCCTGGTCCTCCTCCCTCCGTCGAGGGTCCTCTACCTGTCCAGCCGCAGTCACAGTTACCGCCCGCCTCGCCTCTCCCTGCTCCCTCTCCTTACGCTGGTCCCACAGGAGGTCTTACAGAGCGTCGTGAGCCTGAGTCTCGTCCTGCGTCGCCTGTTCGTACCGCTCGCACTGGTCGTCGTGTCCCACGTGAGCGTCCTCCTCCTGTCCCTGGCACTCACTACATGACTCTGCGTCCCTCCACTGCTCCTCAGCGTGTTCCGCTGCCGTCTCCTCCTGCGTCCTCCCTACCTACTCTTCCTGACCCGGAGTCTGACGCCCGTCGTGCTGCCAGTCCCACTGTTACGCGTCTCCTTGCTACCGTTGTCACTGACCCTTCTTTTGAGTCCGCCGCTGCGTCTGCTCTGGTCGCTGAGTTAGTTGACTTTGCTGCTTGCTGTCGCCTAGACTACGCTGCTAGCCTAGTGGCTGAGTCTGAGTCTGAGTCTGCCTGTCCTCCGTCCGTCGGGGGTGCGTGTGCTCTTGGCACGGACGTCCTTGAGGACAGACAGGAGGAGTTCTAGTGCTTTGCTGCTGCTTTGCCCCACCTCGTGTCCATGCTAGTTGCCCCTGAGGGAGACCCGGATGCACCAGACATCCCGACCCCGCGCACTTACGCTGAGGCGATGGCGGGTCCCTACTCCTCTCAGTGGCAGACAGCCATGGACGCAGAGATGGCTTCCTGGAAGTCCACACGCACCTACGTCGACGACGTCCCCCCTCCTGGGGCGAACATCGTCAGTGGCATGTGGATTTTCAGGGTGAAGCGGCCGCCGGGTTCTCCGCCTGTCTTCAAGGCGCGCTACGTGGCTCGAGGCTTCAGTCAGCGAGAGGGAGTAGACTTCTTCCAGACCTTCTCCCCCACCCCGAAGATGACCACTCTTCGGGTGCTGCTACACATAGCCGCTCAGCGCGACTACGAGCTTCACTCACTTGACTTCAGCACTGCTTTCTTGCAGGGCAGCCTGCACGAGAAGATCTGGCTGCGCCGCCCTCCTGGCTTCACTGGGCCGGTTCCTCCTGGCACCCAGTGGAGGCTTCAGCGGCCGGTCTACGGTCTCCGCCAGGCACCACGTGAGTGGCACGACACACTGAGGACGACACTTGCGACTCTTGGGTTCGCACCTTCTACAGCTGACCCGTCGCTGTTCTTGCGCACCGACACTTCGCTGCCGCCGTTCTACATCCTCGTGTACGTCGATGACTTGGTCTTTGCCACTGCTGACACTGCAGGACTCGCCTACGTGAAGTCGGAGCTGCAGAGGAGACACACGTGTACAGACCTGGGTGAACTGACAAGCTATCTTGGCTTGCGGATCACCCGGGACAGAGCACGGCGCACCATCACCCTGACTCAGTCGCACATGGTGCAGCAGGTTCTCCAGCGCTTCCGCTTCACGTACTCCTCGCCTCAGTCCACTCCTATGGCTACCGGTCACTCGCTCTCAGCTCTGCCTTCGGATGAGTCCGTAGAGTCGAGTGGCCCGTACCCAGAGCTTGTGGGCTGCCTCATGTACCTGATGACCTGCACTCGACCTGACCTTGCATACCCTCTTAGCATCCTTGCACGCTATGTCGCTCCTGGCCGTCACAGGAAGGAGCACATGGATGCCGCTAAGAGGGTGTTGCGCTACTTGTGCAGTACGTCGGGCATGGGGCTTGTGCTTGGAGGGCGAGACCGAGTTGTTCTCACAGGGCACTCAGACGCTTCTTGGGCAGACGACCAGGCCACTCAGCGGTCGTCTCAGGGTTACTCCTTCAGCCTTGGCTCTGGCTCAGTTTCTTGGCGCTCTACACGCTCTTCTTCTGTTCTCAGCTCCAGTTGCGAGGCTGAGATCTACGCCACAGCCATGGCTGCCCAGGAGCTACGCTGGCTGACCTACCTGCTGACCGACCTTGGGGAGCGGCCTCGTTCTCCTCCAGTGCTGTACGTCGACAACCAGGCAGCCATTGCCCTGTGTGAGGAGCACAGACTGGAGCACAGAACGAAGCACATCGCTCTGCGGTACTTCCTTGCTCGAGAGTTGCAGCAGCGAGGTCAGCTTCGTCTGCGTTACGTGGCCACCGAGGCCAACCTTGCTGATGTGTTCACCAAGGCACTTCCGCCTGTTGACCATCAGCGCTTTTGTACTCTTCTGGGCCTTGTGCCTACTGGACCTCACTTGCTCACTTCTTGACCTTGCTTATACTGTGATCATTATATATATATGCCTGCATGTCTACTCTTGCTAGGTTGTGATCATTGTATATCATGATCTGTTATAAACTTGCATGTGAACTGGGCTTGTGACCGCTAGTTTGTGCTCGGAATTTGTGTGGAACCCTTGAGGTCCACCCTGAGCTTGTTGTTGCCTTGCTTTGCCTTGACTGGTCTTGTGACCCCTAGGTCTTCCCCACTTTGCCTATGGGGGTGTGTCAAACATTATATGTTTATATTGTTCTAGGCTGTAGTGGGTGATACCTTAGGGGGTATACCAGGTTAGGGTTTCATATTTGTACTGTTGTTCCTGTTAGTCACACCATTCCTGCTCAGTTATTTCTGACATCTCTCTCTCTCTCTCTCTCTCTCACTCTCTCTCTCTCTCTCTCTCTCTCTCTCTCTCTCTCTCTCTCTCTCTCTCTCTCTCTCTCTCTCGTTCTCTCTTTTCCGTTCTGTCTCGTTCTCTCTTTCTTGTTCTCTCTTTTCCATTCTGTCTCGTTCTCTCGTTCTCGTTCTCTCGTTCTTTTTCTCTCACGTTTTTTTCTCGTTTCCTTTCCATTCTTTTTAACGGTCATTGTTTTTTTGTAAGTCTGCTTTCTGCCTCCTCATTTCCTGGTGTTACTTAGATCGTTTTCCCTTTATTTCAGATCGTGTTATTTGAGTCGTGTTTCATTTTTTTCTCTTGATTTTTATAACCGTTAATAGGATTTTTTTTTATAACCCATCGCAATAGGTTAATCGCCTTTTTACAAGTCGTTTTCTATATTTAGCTCGCTTGTCCTAAGCCTTCCTCTTATTTGCTGTTTATTGGACGAGAATCTAAACTTCCCCTCCCTCCCCTCTCTTTCCCCCCACCACCCTTCCCTCCCCTCCTTCCCCCCCCCCCCCCCCCCCCCCCCCCCCCCCCCCCCCCCCCCCCTTTTTTTAATGTTCAGAGGCTTTGCTATTTCCTGCGCGCTGCCAGGATTTCTTACGAAGTGTAACGATAATAGTCGTGACTTGTAGAGCTGTATTGTATTGATAAATCTTGTTTGCATTTGTTTTATTGTTTTTACTGTTTTTTTTCATTGCCCTTTTGTGTGTGAACGGATTCTGTCTGAGTTGTGTGCATATCGGTATGTGTGTCAGTGCGTGTCTTTGTGTGTGCACACTCATCCGTATGCATCTGTCATCGCATTAACAATGCGGATCTGTGGGTTTTAAAAAGATGGTCAAACCATCATTTCCGAGAAGGTTCTTTGCGCACTCAGTGAGTGTGTCCACTTGAACTGGATTTGATGGATCTTGATCATTTTTTTAATTTACACAGATTGTGTTGTTTCATGTAACGGTTGGATGATTCAGAAACTATGCTATTGAGCTCCCCCCCATGCTAGGCAGGGGATGCGGTAGCATAGAGCCTGTGTCAATTAACTGTTACGCATTTCCATCATGCTAAGCATTCATTTAACTACGACTTAAAGCTGGAAAATATACTATGGTATATTTACCACAGTAGCATATGCATTATATTTATGCATTGTTCATTCAATATTTGGTTCACCATATCCATCATTATACTTCATCTATGCATAACATGGTACGGAATAGACAGTCATGCGTTCACAGTAACATCATTTCGGCAACACATGTTCATGTTTGATCCATACAATATACGGGTAGGTTCAGTCGAGGCAAACTAGGAAATGAGAACGAATGTGGCGAATTGCCGAGGCAAATACATACCGTAGCAGTCAATCACTTACCATAACTACCGTTCACTACATTTATTTTTATTTTTTTTCGAGGTTGAAAAAAAAATTGTACATAACGATCGTAATAGGTTGCTTCGCAACCCAAAAAAACGAATCCTGATCTTCACTCACATGATATCTTGGAACATAATTGCAGACGTTACAATATACAGCAGCCGTGTGACTCGACACGGTATTCGCACTCTGCGCTTGCGCTTCACTTCACACATGGCTTTCTCTACCGGAAACAGGAAGGACAAATGTTTGCGACCTTTTTTCACACCTGCTGATAGGAATGTACCCTAATTTCAGATATGCCAGTAGACATCACCAGAATATTGCACCGATACTCGTGAGAAATACACGGTCGATAAGAACCCGTCAAAGCAGCGGAATCTATTCTTGATTAGAAGCGTGAGAAATGGTGCTGCTTCTTAGACCGTGTCACTGTGTCAGCGTTCATTTGTTTCTGCTAGCCCGAAGGAGCAGGCATTCTGTATTAGCTGAAATGTGGAGTCAGGTATACTGCAGCAGGTGTCCATTGATCCCCTTGCACTATGGTACCTCCTCATTCTTGCTCCTCTGATGTGTGCCGCACCACCCAGGGATGGCCTGCATGGAAGGGAACGAACAGACATGGCATGATCAGGCATTGTATGGCCAAAAGCTACATACTTTAGTCAGCTTGACAGGCCTGCATCAGTCTGGTAGCATCGTATTCTCTGAAGCGGCGCTGATGCCAAGCAAAAGCTGCTCTATTTGTGCTGAAGGGACAGGTTGCAGAAAGGACCACTTTTTGTCTGATGTGTCTAGCGGCGAGAGGAGTAAAGGGAGACACGAAGCAGCAGAGGTGAATAAAATCACCATGAGCCTGGTGGGAACTCCTCATGCTGGATGCACTCTCTAGGGTTCGTCTTGAGCATGCGCATGCATAGTCATGCAGCCATGCTTCCGTGGGCGCATGCATTGTGATGCAGCCATGCTGCCATGGGCGCATGCATTGTGATGCAGCCATGCTGCCATGGGCGCATGCATTGTGATGCAGCCATGGTGCCATGCGCGCATGCATTGTGATGCAGCCATGGTGCCATGGGCGCATGCATTGTGATGCAGCCATGGTGCCATGGGCGCATGCATTGTGATGCAGCAAGGGCTGCCATGCGCGCATGCATTGTGATGCAGCCATGGTGCCATGGGCGCATGCATTGTGATGCAGCCATGGTGCCATGGGCGCATGCATTGTGATGCAGCCACGGTGCCATGGGCACATGCATTGTGATGCATGGGCGCATGCAAGGACACCAAGCGTCCATGGAGAGCCAAGTGGACCCGCACTACATGTGTATGTGCATGTCTGCTGTGTGCATGTATGAATGTGTGCATTTGTGCATGTATGAATGTGTGCATGTATGAATGTGTGCAAGTATGAATATGTGCATGTATGAAGGTGTGCATGTATGAAGGTGTGCATGTGTGAAGTGAATGTGTGCATTTGTGGATGTGTGCATGTGTGAATGTGTGGATGTGTGAATGTGTGCATGTGTGAATTTGTGCATGTGTGAATGTGTGCATGTGTAAATGTGTGCATGTGTGAATGTGTGCATGTGTGAATGAGTGCATGTGTAAATGTGTGCATGTGTGAATGTGTGCATGTGTGAATGTGTGCATGTGTAAATGTGTGCATGTGTGAATGTGTGCATGTGTGAATGTGCGCATGTCCGCATGTGCCAGCTTCCACTCAGCACTTCCTCTGCAAGAATCGCTACGCGAATGCGCATGGTGAGCCCATGCTCAGCTCAGCTCCTTCACATTGCGACCATGGCTGGCCATGGGTACAGGCAACGACACCCACACAAGACCAGATGCCATGCATGCCTTAGACTCACTCAGCACTTGCTCCGCGGTGATGCGTGACCGAGGGTACTCCTTGAGCATGCGCATGATGATGGGGGCATGATGAGCTCCCTCACATTCCAATGCAGGCCGCGCATGAGCGGGCATGAAATCGACTAGACTCACTCAGCACTTGTTCCGCGGTGATGCGCGAGCGCGGGTTCTTCTTGAGCATGCGCATGATGAGCTCCTTGACGTCGTCCGACACGCCCGCCCACTTGAAGTACTTGAAGTCCACCTTCTTGCGCCGTATCGCCTCCTCCAACGTGCGATTCGTCGACGCCCAGAAGGGCGGCACGCCCGACAGGATCACGTAGAGCACCACCCCCGCGCTCCAGATGTCCGCCTCCACGCCGTACACCGCGTCCAGCACCTCAGGCGCCATGTACTCCGGTGTGCCCGCCACCTCGCTGCATGGACCAGCTGGAAGGGAATGGGGGGAGCAGTGAGGGGGGAGGTGGGGAGTGCGGGAAGTGGGGGGTTGGGGGGGAAATGTGGGGTGGGTGGGGTGGAAGTTGCGGGAAATGGCAAGGGCGGGCGGCAGCAGGGAGAGCGGATTCGGATGTGGTTGAAGCGACGAGGTAGCTGCTTTTCTCCCGAAAACAATCAAGGCATCATTCAATAGCGCTGGAGAGGTGGGAAACGGTCTGAGACGGTGGACGGGAGAGGGGAGCAGGGAGAGGGGAGAAGGAAGAAAGGAGAAGGGAGAAAGGAGAAGGGAGGGGAGAACGAATGTTGGTACTACGAGAAGGAAGAAAGGAGTAGAAGAGAGAGAAGCTTGGAGCACTCCAATCCCCACCAGACTCTCCCCTCCCTGCCACCCCACGCTCGCCTCACCTTGCTCGAGACTCGTAGCAACCCCAAAGTCAATGAGCTTGATACCCTTGCTGTCATCTGTGCGGTCAGCCATGAGGATGTTCTCGGGCTTCACATCGCGGTGCAGGATGCCGTGCGCGTGGCAGTGCATCAGCGCGCCCATCAGTGCCTTGAGCACCAGCGCTGCCGTGCGCTCCGACAGCTGCCCGCGCGCCTTGATGCAGTCGAACAGGTCCCCGCCCGCACACAGCTCCATTATCACACGGATGCTCTGATCATGGGGAGGACGATGATGGGGGGAGGTGGGGTGGGAAGTGGGGAGGGAGTGGGGAGGGAAGGAGGTGCGGGAGGAAGAGCGCGGATAAGCGTGCTCATTAGTGGCGCCACAGCAGTGCTGTCGGGCAGCTGGGAGCGCGCCTTGATGCAGTCGAATAGATCGCCCCCCGCACACAGCTCATGATCATGCGGATGCTCTGATCACGCACGGAGGCAGAGCAAGGGGGAACGGGGAGTGGGGAGGGGAAGAAGTGGGGGAAGGAGGGGAGGCAGCAAGTCAGCATGGTCGTCAGCATGGTCGTCAGTTCTGTGGTAAGATTGCCGCCAGCCAGGTGAGTGCAGGGTTTGTTGCACCTAGATGGGCCGTGTCGCTGGCACAGCCCCCCGTCATGAGATGGACAGAAAGTGTGTTGCCAGATCATGAGTGCCTCGGTGCCCACCACCCATGCCCCACCACCCATGCCCCACCACCCATGCCCCACCACCCATGCCCCACCACCCATGCCCCACCACCCATGCCCCACCACTCATGCGCCCACCACCACCCATCACCACACCCCACCTGGCTGTCCTCCATGACGCCCTGCAGGTTGACGATGTGCGGGTGGCCCTGCAGCCTGCACGTGGCTTACCATGCTCCCGCCACCCATGCCCCACCACCACACATCACCGCACTGCACCTGGTGGTCCTCCAGGACGCCCTGCAGGTTGACGATGTGCGGGTGGCCCTGCAGCCGCGCCAGGAACGCCACCTCCCTCCGCACGTCCTCCGCGTCCTCCATGCACTGCCACCAGGGGGGGCGGGCGGTGGTGGGAAGGGGGGAGAGAGGACATGGGCAAGAGGGGAGGAAGCGGAGGGAGGGGATGGAGGGGATAGAGGGGAGGGAGGGAAGAGAGGGGAGGGAGGAGATGGGAGGAAGGGGAGGGAAGGGAGGGAGGGGAGGGAGAAGAGGGAGGGTGAAAGGAGGGAAGGGTTGGGGAGCGTGTGCATGTGCGGCGTCCATCCACCACGATTCGAGCTGTGCTCTCTCGGCCTCACCCAACTCCTCCTTGCCCTTCATCTCAAGGTTAACCACCCCCCCCACCACCCACACCACCCCCCCCCCCCCCCCCCCCTTCCAACAGCAAGCCCATCAGCCGCAGCAATCCTCACAGGCACGCGTGGTCCTACTCACAGTGATGCTCTTCTTGTCGATGGTCTTGCAGGCGAACACGCGCCCAGTGGCGCGCTCCAGGCACGTGCGGATGGACCCAAAGCGCCCCGCACCGATCTCGTGCTTGCCCAGGGAGTAGCGAGCGCGCACGTCCTCATAGGGCATGCGCAGGATGTGGTCCGTTATGGGCGCCAGCTGCCCCATCGGGTCGTCCCGCAACACCATGGCCAAAGCCTGCAGCTCCACCCGCTGCTGGGGAAGGTTGCTCTGAGGGAGGTTGTTGGGGAGAGGTTTGGTTTGGGGTGGGTGGTGCTGCTGCGCTCCCTGGCCGTGGAGTGTGTCTGATTCCAGCTGAAGCTGCTCCATCTGCTCCAGCTGCTCCATCTGCTCCATCTGCTCAATCATGTGCTTGGGGTGCGGTGTTGGCGCCTGCTCCTCCTCCTCCTCCTCCTCCTCCTCCTGCCCACTGCTCACCTCTGCTGCTGCTCCTGCTGTGGTTGCAGCAGCTGCTCGTGATTCAACCCCACCTGCCGCACCTCTCTCCTGCCCACTGCCCAGCCTGGACCTCCTATAGCCCTCCCTGCCTCCCACGCCAGCAGCAGCAGCAGCAGCACGAGCAGCAGAATGAGCTACAGAACCAGCACTGGTAAACGCAGCGGCACCAGCACCGGCGTTAGTGTTAGTGTCAGTGAGAATGTCCCCGTCGCTGCTGTCCCGGCCTCCCTCACGGCTGCTGAAGCTGCTGTTGGCGTCCCCTGATGCCAGCTTGGCAGCGTCCGCCAGGAATGCCGCCATGCGAGCACTCGCACCACTATCACCACCAGCACCACCAGTACCAGCTGCTGCAGCACCAGCAGTACCACCAGCAGCGGCAGCATGGCGAGTGACGTCAGCAGCAGAGGCAGCAGTGCCACTGATGCTGTTACCAGTGCCGCTGCCGCTGCCACTGCCACTGCTGCTCTGCAACCTCCTCCGCCTCATCTGCTGCAGCAGCTGCTGGTGCTCACTCCCCTCCTGCATCGGCTGCTGCTCCTGCCGCTGCCGTTGCTCCTGCTCATACCTTTCCTGCAGCCCGAATGCCCGTTCCTGCTCACGACCTTCATCCCCATACCCGTACCCCAACCCCTCCCCCATGGCTTGCAGTCCCACCTCACACGCACTCGCCTGCCTCCTGCCCCTTCCCCCCCTCGCTGCTAGCCCTCCCCCCTCCGCTCCACCTACCCTCCCCCCGCGCCTTTCGCCCACCTGCCCCTCCGCTCTCACGTACCCCATCTCCTCCTTGGCCCAATTGCTGCTACTGCCGCTACCGCCCTCCCCCACCCTGTCTGTGCCACCCACGCCTCCTCTCTCTCCTGCCCCTCCGCCGCCTGCCATGCCGCCTGCAGCGCTCTTACCTCCAGCTGTCCCCGCCCCGCCCGCTGCGCCCATGCCGCCAGCGAGCGCGTGGTGCAGGAGGTGGCGGGGCACGTCTTCAAACCCCAGGTAGAAGTCAACCGCGGACGGCCCCGCTGCTGCCGTGTGCACTGCTGCCGCCTTGGCACGCCGCTGGTCACGTGCAGCACGAATCATCTCGTCCACACTCACCATCCGCCTGTGCTGCTGGCTCGTCTCGCCCTGCCCCCCCGCCCCATCCCCACGCCCGCCCACCCCTCCCGCTGCCCTACCGCCTCTGGCAGCACCAGCACCAGCAGCACCATCCACACCAGCACCAGCAGCGGCAGAGGCAGCAGGGCGGTCAGTAGCAGCAGCAGCAGCGGCGGGCAGGCCAGCAGCAGCCACGGCGTCTCGGTACCGCACTGCCTGCAGCCGCTCTTCCCTCTTCTTCCTCCGTGCCATGCCATCCACCACACTCATGCCTCCCACCCCGCCCGCTCCTCCCACTCCCCCTTCTCTGTCCCCTGCCCCTGCCCCTTCCTCTCCCCCTGCACCTTCCCCTTCCCCGGCCCCTGGTCCTGCCCCTGCTCTCCCTCGCCCTACCTGACCAGCAGTGGCGCTGCTGCTGGAAGCGCTAAGGGGAGACCCGGACGCGTGCCCCTCGTGGCCAGCCGGCCTGCCTCTCTGCTGCGCGGTGTTACCCCCCTGCTCCCCAAACGACCCCATCTCGCCAGGAGCAGTGCGCTCCGCGCTGGACGCGCGCTGGCTGCTGCTATTGGCCCGCTCGCCCAGCGAGCTCTGGTCGCTGTACGACCCGTTCCTCCTCTCCCACTCCTCCTGCTGCTGCTGCCGCCGCCGCTGCTGCTGGTACTGCCCCTGCTGCTGCCGCTGCCCCTGGTGCTGCGGCTGCCCCTGCTGCCCCTGGTGAAGCTGCCGGCCCTGCTGCCGGTACTCCTCTTCCTCGCTCCCGTACGCGCCATCCACCCCTCTCCTCGCCTCCACGATCCCCTGCGCATCTCTCCACGCCTGCCTCTCAGGCTCGGACCCGCCACGCATTTGCTGCCGAGGCTCCCTTCCAGGCTCGGACCCACCACGCGACTGGTGCCGAACCTGCCGCTCGGGCTCGGAGCCACCGCGCCACTGCTTGAGCGTGGCCTCGGACTCCCAGACGCCCTCGTGCTGGCAGTCCTGGACGAGGTCCCTGGCGGCCTGCAGCACGCTGTGAATGGCGTCCTGGTTGCGCTCGTACCCCTCAAACGCCGCAAAGTCCTCGTGCGTTAGGCTCGCCAGAGGGGACGTGGGCGGGGTCGTCCGAATGCCACCACCGCCGCTGCCGCCGCTGCTGCCGACGCCACCAGCAGCACCACCCCCTCCTACAACAGTTCCCCGGCCTCCCCCCCTACCGCCTCCCAGGCGCCTACCGCTGGCACCTCCCCCAGGAAAGCCGTCCCTGGAAGGCCTCTCTCCAAAAGCCCCCTCCCCAGGGAGAACCTGCGACAGAGGGGAGGTGGTCCGTGGGCCTGCTGCTGCTCCGCGCAACCCTTGCCCAGGGGCACCCACTGCGCGCCCCTCCAATCCCCCGTGCCCCGTTTGCCTCCCTCCTGTGCCACCTCCCGACCATTCCGCGGGGGATGCACCTGCACCCGGTAACCCCTTACCGTTTCCATCCCCACCGCCACTCCCACCACCGCCGCCGCCGCCGCCTCCCAATCCGCCACCCCTGCCGTGTCCGCTGCCGCCACTCAAGGAATGCCGAGCCCCAGCACCCAGCTGGTTACCACCGCCGACGAAACTGGCGACGTGGGTGCCATCCGCAAGGTCACCTGACATCGCGAACTGCTGCGAATCGTACGAAATTGGCCTGCGGCGGTCCTTGCTAGGATCGCTCACGGGACCCCCGCGACCTGGCCCCGGCGCGCGGGGAGGCACGCGGGATGCGGACATCATCTCCCCCACGTGCCCCACGCTGTGGCTCGAAACCCTAACTCGCCGTCCCGGCATGCCGCCATCCGTCTGCGGCGCATAAGCGTCACTATTCTGCTGGGAATAATTTACCTTCGATGGGACCCGGTAATCCGCCTCTACCTGTTCTTCCGGGTGAGATGCTCGACGTCCCGCGCTGCGCGTAGCGCCGTCAGGCGAGGAGGAGAGGGGGGAGGAGAAGCTCGGCAGGTTACTGTGGCTCCGGCTGTGCCTGTCGGACGATTCCTGACGGAGCCGCATCGCGGCTGACGGCGGACGGCGAAGACTGTCGGCGGACTGCTGCCGGCCGTGACGTGGCCGGTAGAGACTCGGAAGCGGCAAGCCTCCATGCTGCTCCGCCGTGGCGCGACGCGGCGGTGTCGCTGTAGCTTGTTCGGGAGGCTCGTTGTGAGGCGATTGGCGCTGCTGCTGGTGCAACGTGAGTTGGTGTTGGCGTTGCAGTTCATCAGCATGCGGCTCATACTGCCGTTGCTGCTCCTGCTGCCGTACCTGCTGCTGCTCCTGCTGCCGTACCTGCGGCCGTTGCCGTACCTGCTGCTGCTGCTGCTGCTGCTGCTGCTCGTAATAGTACCGCTGCTCTTCGTCCTGCATGTTCTCCCGCCGGTGCTGTTGATGCTGCTGGTATTCGTACCTACCTGGCTCTGTCTCCTCTAGATAGTCCCTTCCATGCCGCGTCATCGCATGCTGCGGCTCCTGCACCTGCCGCTGCTCCTGTTCCTGTCGCCATTGCTCCACGGGAATCAACAAGCTACCCGCCGACGCGCCTCGCCGGTGCTGACCTCTACGGAGCCCCGTCGACGGACGCGTCTGTGGCTGCGTGACATACGGCTGCGAATTGAACGGCTTCGAATCGTATGGTTGTTGATCGAACGGTGTGGAAGCAGAAGCGGCGTTGGACGACATCCTTCCTGGCCGTTGATTTGAGGGGATGTCGCAGCAATCGCGGAACACGTCTGCGGTGCTCATGCTTCGCAATTGAAGCTCGAAATGCGTCTAGAACGCATTGGTTGTGCAATGAAGATTAGGGCAATAAACGAAAGACCGTTGTAAAACACGACTAATAAATATCCTCTCGAGAACAAACTAACGCGTTTCGACAAAGCCACATGTCAGCCACCCAACCACTAGAAGATGCGTGAGCTTGCATAATGGTTCCAAGCAGCCCAAATGTAAGCACAATGTGGCTAGGTATTGGGAAGGAAAACGGATAAGTTAGGTGCTGAGCTGGTGGTTAGTGGCTCTGGCTGGTGGTTGGCGGATGAAGAACCCACCCATCCAGTTGAAACCAAACCAGCACAACAAGGGGTACCACCATGCGGCCTTGTCAGGCGGGTCGTAGGGCTCGTTTAGCGCGGTTCAGTAGGTTAATTCAAGGCTAATAGCGGTTCTTGATTTCCACCGATCTAGACCGTTGCTCACCAAACCGCGCCTTACAAAGTCTTGAAAATGAATACTGTAAGACCCTTCCTCGCACACCCAGTCTTCCAATTTCTGTCACAAACATACAGTACGTCAACCCAACCCTCTCCCATGGCCCATGGGCAGGTTGCCGACGGTGCTTGTTTGGACAGACGAGGTGGGTGAGGGGGAGAAGGGCGTGATGAATTGCAACAGAAGTGTGTCCAAGGCATCCCCGAGCCAAGGCACGTGAACGCAAACCTATCAGCTAGTCAACAGCAGCTGCGGACCAGACCAGAACCAGCTTTGGGGACCCACAGAAACCGAACACCCAGCCTACCCACGTGCCAGCACGAAATCTGGGTGACTGGATAGAGCCAACTCCGCGTGCGTGAGAGGGCGGTTCCTGTAAGGAATTTAGCTAATTCCTTACTGAGGCAGCTCTTACGCGTACAATTCCAACTTTCGGAATTCAGGCTCGGTCCGTCGACCTCGCCTTCCGAACGTCCGCCGCGTCGCCTTCGGGTTTCCCAACCCCAAACCTGCACCCAACCTTCGCGCGACTCCGCGACCTCGGCCTAGCTAGCTTTGCTATATTGTGCCTAGGCCTCGTTGTTCGATCAGTAGTTGTAATCACTTCCGCGATATTGCATTCTGCGCACTCTTCATTCTTACAACTCATAACAGTTCCCCCCAGTTGTAACAAGATCAGTGTTATTGTAATGAATATATGTAAGGAATTTTCTCGGCATTCCTTACGGAGTCCGGCTACATCGCGTACAGCACTGCCGTTGTTCGCCCGTTACTGCTAACGGGACTTCGCCAACTTCGCGCGCACTGTTTTGCCAAACCTCGCACTGCTGGCCCGGCCGTGTCGGCCTACGCTTCGGGACTAGCCCGAGCCTCATTGCCAGCGTAGCACTAGCTAGCTCGCACGCACCGCGTTACCGTTTGCATGTTCGCATACAAATGTTCGCTCATGCCTTCGCTCACATCTTTGTACTCGTTTGACATACTAGTGCAATCCTCGCTACCTCGATCCATTGCACCCGTAACACATGGTATTCAGAGCTTCTTTCCTTTTCGGACCGCGCATCTCCGCACCCCAGGAAATCAACTTTTGATTTTTCACTCGAAGGGACTCACGCACCTTAGCCCCTAGGAGCCGCTGTCCTCGCGTTCTCTCGTAAACGCGTGCAGCCACGACTGCGCCTAGACTAAGCCGAGCCGACGCCCTTCGCCATGGCCGAACACATCGACGTCACCACTCTCACGCAGGAGCGTCTGAACGAACTGCTGCAGCAACTTCGCGAAAGTTCCGAAGAAATCGCGGCGCTGACGGCAGAACGCTCGTCCCTGCAGAACGACCTCACGAGAGCACAATCTCAAGCACCTGGCACTCCGGAACAGCCCGCACCCTCGACATCGCAACACGGAAGCGTGGGGCAACCCGCGAGCGCGGCTGGTGATGGCGTCGTCCGCCCCGACGGAGACGACGACCATGGCACGACACACCCCGAGGCGACGAATGCGGCCCCAAGCCGGCCCCGCGTCACGATTTCGGCACCGACCCACGATTCGGAGCTGCCGTCACCGATGCCGCTGAAGCCGCAGCGTCCGCCGTGTTTTGACCCGAGTCAACGGGGTGGTCCTACCGTTCAAGCGTGGTTGTTCACGATGAACGTGTTTTTCGACGCCAACTACGTCTCGGAGGATACGGCGAAGATTCGCTACGCCGTGTCGCTGCTGCGAGGACCCGCCATGGATTGGTGGCGCGTCATCGTCACGAAGCCGAACGACTACGCGACTCTACCGACACGGGAAGGACAAACCGGACCCTGGGCGCCGTCGTATTTCGTGGAGGTGCCCCAATATCGCACGTGGGACGCGTGGTGCGCAGGTCTGCGCGCTCGATTTGAGCCAATTGCGGCTTCGATCGCGGCGCGACAGAAGCTCCGCACTTGGCGCCAACTCGGTTCCGTCCAGGACTACACCAGCGGGTTTCTGGCGCTATGCGAGCAGGTGGGCTACATGCACGAGAGCGAGCGCGTCGACCGCTACATCGGCGGCCTGAAGCACGACATCGCTCAGGAAATCCAGCTTCGCGGCGTCACCGACTTTCAGGAGATTCTCGCTATGGCGGAGAAGCTCGACTTCTTCAGCCGACCGAGACCGGGGTCCTACAGCAGTAGCAGCAACTGGGGACATCGGTCTCGTGGGACGAACGAGGGCGCTACGATACGTGCCGTCGCCGCGAATGCCGCTGCCGCACCGTTCAAAGGGCGCTGCTTCGCGTGCAATCGGCCGGGACACCGCAAAAGCGAATGCCCGGAAAACGCTAAGGGAAAGGGGGAAGCTGAGCAGCAGAAACAGACCAAGCAGCAGGGAAACGCTGGGAGTCAGTAGCAGACGGGCCCTCTACTGACAGGTCACGCCGCTCGCCCGACCCAACCGACCCTCACCGAGTGATTGTGCCGGTTCACGCAGTCGACCACACTCGGCCGAATAAGGAGGGTACCACGGTAGACAGCCCCATACTGCTTAGTGGGAAAATAGGCACGGACTTAGTTAAAATCTTCGTAGACGGGGGAGCCAGCCACAGCCTCATCAACACTGCCACGGCACGGAAGCTGAAACTGCCACTGGACAAATGCTTACCTGAGACCGATGCAAGACTGATCGACGGCACGCCGCTGGCGATACGGGAACGCGTAGACCGAGTTCGGATTCGATGCGGGGGTAACTTCACGTTTAGCCAGGAAATGCTCGCGACGACCCTCGACGGAACCGACATTTTACTCGGTCGGGATTGGTTGCGACGGCACAATCCGCGAATCGACTGGACGACGGGTGACTGCACCGTGCGAGTGAACGGTAACAACATCGCCTTACCTCGCTGGAGCTCGCCTGAGTCTTCGTCGGTGCGTGTCAACGCGATCACAATGAAGCGCGCCGTAGCGGCAGGAGCTGACGTGTATGCGGTTGACATTCGGGAAGCCGAAGCAGCAGACCAGGGAGGGGATTTACAGAAACTACTTGCCGACGTACCGGATGACCTGGCAGCACTCCTGAAGCAGTACAGCGAGATTTTCCCAGACGATCTGCCGACGGGACTGCCACCTCAGCGACCGCACGACCACAGGATAGAATTAGAACCGGGGGCACAGCCGACAGTACAGCGACAGTTCCGACTGACCCAACCCGAACTGGACGAACTGAGGAAGCAGCTCGATTACCTGCTCGAGAAGGAGTTCATTCGCCCTAGTTCGTCACCCTTCGCCGCGCCAATACTCTTCACGCCGAAGAAAGACGGGGGTTTTTGCATGTACATCGACTACAGAGCACTGAACATGGTTACCATTAAGTCACATTACCCCATCCCGCGAGCCGACGAACTGATCGACCAACTGCGCACAGCCCGGGTTTTCTCCAAAATTGACCTTAGAGGGGGTTACCACCAGATTCGCGTCAATCCGCCCGACTGCCCTAAGACCGCATTTCGCACCCGCTACGGATCCTTCGAATACACCGTCATGCCCTTCGGACTGACCAACGCCCCCGCCACTTTCCAAATGACGATGAACGAGACATTCCGCCCGCTTTTAGATAAGTGCGTCATCGTCTACTTAGATGACATACTGATTTACAGCCCCGACAGAGCACAGCACCTACAGGACATTGAAGCAGTTTTTAAAATACTGAGTGAGAACCGCCTACTGACGAAAGCGTCTAAGTGTGAGTTTCTACAGGACAGACTGGAGTTTCAGCCGACGGAGTGGAAATAGACCCGAAGAAGATCGCGACGATTCAGGCTTGGCACGCATCTACGAATCTGACTGAGCTGCAGAGTTTTTTGGGGTTCGTCAACTACGTGCGCCGGTTCGTCCCCGACATGGCGAAGCTGACCGCCCCGCTGACCGACTTGCTGAGGAAGGGGGTTGAGTACACGTGGGGGGAGAAAGAGCAAGCTGCCTTCTCGGCCCTCAAGAAAATTTTGTGCTCGCCGCCCGTGCTTCACATCGCAGATCCGCACCGACCGTTCGAGCTCGTCACCGACGCAAGTGACATCGCTGTGGGAGCAGTACTGTTGCAGGATTTCGGAAACGGCCTTCAGCCAATCGCGTATGATTCCCGCAAGCTGCACCCGCCCGAGCGCAACTACCCGATACACGACCGCGAGATGCTGGCGATCGTGCACGCGTTCAAGGTTTGGCGGTGTTACCTGACTGGCGCCGACGTGACAGTACGGACAGACCACAGATCACTACAGTACCTGCGCGCCCAACCGAATCTCAATCCGCGACAGATCCGCTGGTTGGACTACCTCGAGTCCAACTTCCACTACACAGCTACGTACAAGAAGGGCGCATCAAATATTGCCGACGCACTCACCCGCCCTACCGCCCAACTCCATGCCATCCTACTCGTCCAGACCAACCCGCTTTTAACAGGCCTATTCACCCACGGATACCGCACCGACCCATTTTTCACGACCGGAAATTCACAGCACTTGGCAGAAGCTAAGGGAGTGTATTACGTAAAAACAGGCACCAACCGCATTTGGGTGCCTGCGTACTCACTACTGAGGGAGCTGCTACTGCAGGAGGCACACGACGAGATTACCTCGGGACATTTCGGGGTAGAAAAAACGCGACAGCAACTGCAGCGGTATTACTACTGGCCGGAGCTGTTGACCGACGTGCAGCAGCACGTGGGCTCTTGTCCCACGTGTCAGGTAATGAAGAGCTCGAGGAAGCGGAAGGCGGGCCAGTTGCAACCGATACCACCGCCCGAGCGCGCCTGGCAGCAGGTTACCATGGACTTCGTCACGGGGTTACCTTCGAACCCTGGGGGTAACGACGCGGTAATGGTCGTCGTTGACAGACTGACGAAGATGGCACACTTCGCTGCGTGCAAAAAAGTCGATCTTAGCTGAAGAGACAGCTCGCCTGTTCATCGCAACCGTCGTTCGCCTGCACGGGATACCAGCAGCGATCATCAGCGACAGGGACACGAAATTCACCAGCAACTTCTGGAGGAACTTTTGGGAGCAGTTCAGTACCAGGCTACAGTTCAGCTCGTCGTACCACCCCGAGACCGACGGTCAAACGGAGCGGACGAATCAGACGATGGAGCAGTTGATTCGTGCCACGTGCGACGACACCACCACCTGGGAGCAGCAGTTGTCGTTGATCGAGTTCGCGTACAACAACGCCACGTCAGCGACGACGCAGCAGTCCCCGTTCTACCTGAACTACGGGCAAAATCCAACAGTGCCCATGACGCCGAGTCCGGACAACCCCACGCCACGTGCACAGCAATTCGCCGAAATACTGCAAGCTGCCCGCACCAGAGCCGCAGAAGCAATTAAAAAGGCAAATGTCATCGCTAAGCGCAACGCTGACCGCCACCGCCGCCCCGTCACGTATCAGTCCGGAGACTACGTAGTGCTCGACACGCAAAATCTGCGACTGCCCGACGTACCGAAATTACGACCGCGCTACTGTGGACCGTTCCAAATCAGCCACATGATCACAACAGTAACCGCGCACCTACAGTTACCAACCGACTGGTACATCAGCCCATCATTCCACGTCAGCCTGCTTCGCCCATACATACCGACCACAAGCCAACTGCCGCGTCACCGCCCACTTTCAATGACTCGCCCTGCATCGGAGCCGATCATCGAGCCCGAAAAAATCCTGAGCCATCGGATTCGTCGCCCCACGGGAATCAAGAGGATTGAATTCCTCGTTCGCTGGAAGGACCGCACGCCAACTGAGGATAGCTGGGTGCCCCTGGCCAACATTGAAAACCACCCTGCCCTGCAAGTGTACCTGAGGAGCCGGGGATTCCGCGATATACACGCACTCGCGTAGCGGAGGGGGCTTCTTAAGGGGGGGGGTAGTGTAAGGAATTTTCTCGGCATTCCTTACGGAGTCCGGCTACATCGCGTACAGCACTGCCGTTGTTCGCCCGTTACTGCTAACGGGACTTCGCCAACTTCGCGCGCACTGTTTTGCCAAACCTCGCACTGCTGGCCCGGCCGTGTCGGCCTACGCTTCGGGACTAGCCCGAGCCTCATTGCCAGCATAGCACTAGCTAGCTCGCACGCACCGCGTTACCGTTTGCATGTTCGCATACAAATGTTCGCTCATGCCTTCGCTCACATCTTTGTACTCGTTTGACATACTAGTGCAATCCTCGCTACCTCGATCCATTGCACGCGTAACAATATACAATTCATTACTGTCTCTACTCAGCGCGTACACATTCCCGCCAACAGCTCTCAACAGTGCACCGTTACCACTCGTGACACTCGCCTCAACCACTGCTCCCGCCACTGCTCATGACGCTACCCAGCCCCACGGTTCGGTTGGTAACCCGCGCTCCGGACCTCCGTCTCGACAATTCCCAGCCTCAGCGCTAGGCCCGTAGCGCACCTCAATTTCACGCATAACCATTACCACGCTAGCTTCGCTATATATCTTTTGCTCATGCCTTCGCTCAATGTACTGTTTTGCTTCGATAGTGCAATTCTCGCTCGCTCGCTCACATTGCACTCGTTCACTTGGTATTCAGAGCCTACGATCTCCCCTCAGACCGCACCCACACCTTCGCTTCCCCACTATCTCAATTTTTGGAGGGGGTAGACGTCTCTCAGCTAACAAGCACCGCCGCTCGAAGTGCTCTCTCGTAAGCACGCATGACCACGACAGAGGCTCCCGATGAGCTTGCCCGACACCCCCACCAAGGCTGAATTTACCCTTGCGACGTTGAAGCGGGGCAGCTCGACCGCCTAGTGCGCCAAATTGAAGATTCGCAGCTCGAAATCGCGACACTCACGGCGAATGCACCAGCACCAATACACGCACCTACAAATGCACCCGCGCAAATGGACGAGCCGATCGTCATCTCGTCCGGCACACCGTCACAACACCACAGCGTGGGACATCGCCCCGTCGCAGCCCAATCAATGCCTGGCATGGAGAGGAACGGGGCCGCACCAAGCATGCAGGAGCCTCGGGCCCGTCGGCACGTGGAGTTTGCAGCAACGAGTGGCAACCGCGACGTTATGGCACCGATGCTACTCAAGCCGCAGCGCCCGCCCTGCTTTGATCCTAGCCAGTAGATTTTCACGATGAACCTTTTTTTTTTTTTTTTCATAACGAATTACGTCGAGTCGGACGCAGCGAAGATTCGCTGCTGAGGGGCCCCGCCATGGACTGGTGGCGAGTCATCGTGACGTCGCCACGCGCCTACGAGCTGCCGTCGAAAGATGTCAAACATTATATATGTTGTGTTTGTTTAGGCTACAGTGGGTTAGCCTATAGGGGGTACACAATTCTAGGGTTAGCCTATAGGGGGTACACAATTCTAGGGTTAGGTACTGATTTCACTGTTAGTTCAACCATTCCTGTCCGTTCATTCTGACATGGTATCAGAGCAGGTCCGTCACTAGGACCGTTTTAGGGCCCACCGTTACCTACCTACCTACCTACCTACCTACCTACTTACCTACCTACCTACCTACCTACCTACCTACCTACCTACCGTGCGCCTTCGTGCGCCTACGCGCCCTCGTGAGCCAGAGCGGGGGGGGGGGGGGGGGGGTGGTGGCGGTGGGGGTGGAGGTGGGACTGGAGAGGCTAGTGGCGGCAGTGGGGGTGGTGACAGCAGCGGCGGGAGCAGTGGCAGGGGCGGAGGCGGCAGCGGAGGCGGAGGTGGTCGTGGCGGCGGCAGGGGTGGAGGTGGCCGAGGCGGTGACGGCGGCGGTGGTGGTCGTGGAGGCGCTGGCGGTGGCCAGAGCCAGCAGCACGCCCCGTCGCTCCAGGAGGCACGTGAGTGGTACTCGCAGCGGGGGGGGGCGGGTGGCTTTACCTGCACGTACGTCATCCGCACTGGTGACCGCACTGGCCAGACGTGTGGGAGGCCGCACCCCACGCACCGCTGTTTCTCGCGCCTTACCGACGCTTGGCGCGCTCAGTTCCCTGGCGGCGCTGAGCTTCCCCGCTGGGGTGATCTGGAGAGGAAGGGAGTTGATATCTGGGCCTTAGACTTTGATGCTATTCTCACTGCCATGTATGCGATGTTTACTAGTGGAGAGGGTGCTCAGTACTTGCGTGTTCCGCCCGACCCGGGCATTCTGACCAGTCCGGCTGCCGCTCTAGGTGCTAGTGAGTCTGCTGCCCCAGGTCCTGGTGAGGCTGCTGCTCTAGGTGCTCGTGAGTCGGTCCCCCCTGGTACTGAGTCGACTGCAGCACTTCACACCTTCACACTGGACTCTGGTGCTTCTCGCTGTTTCTTTCGTGACCGTACTGTCCTTGAGCCACTCGCTCGGCCAGTTGCTGTCTCCCTCGCTGACCCCTCTGGGGGTCCGGTCATTGCGACCTCCTCCACTGTCCTTCCTTGTCCTGCGGTCCCGTCAGGCACACTGTCAGGCCTCTACCTCCCCTCGTTCTCTACGAACTTGGTGGCAGGTCGTGCGCTCCAGGACGGGGGTGTTCACCAGTTCACCCCTGCATACGAGCGCGTGACACACTGCACGTGTGCTCGGACGGGCCGTCACCTGGCTACCTTCACTCGGCAGCCGGGGTCGGACCTGTACACACTGACCACTGAGTCCCCTCAGGTAGCTGCGTCCGCGTCTGCGTTTGCGTCAGGTCAGCTGTCCGCCCCCTGCTCGTGTCGCTCTCTGGCGCATGAGACTGTCCTCTGGCACCACTGCCTTGGTCACCCGTCTGTGCAGCGCCTTCGGGCCATGCACAAACGGGACCTTGTTGCTGGTCTTCCCAGGGTTCTCCCTCCCCTCCCACCCTCGCCTGCTCCTCCCTGTCTTCCCTGTGTCGAGGGGCGGCAGCGCGCCGCTCCTCACTCCTCCTCCTTTCCCCCGACGACTGCTCCCTTGTAGACGCTCCACATGGACGTGTGGGGCCCAGCCCGCGTCCGTGGTCAGGGTCAGGAGAGGTACTTCCTGATTGTTGTTGACGACTTCTCGCGCTACACCACGGTCTTCCCCTTGCGCACCAAGGGTGACGTCCCTGATGTCTTGATCCCTTGGATCCGCAGATCTCGTCTCCAGCTCCGTGAGCGTTTCCGCTCCGACTTCCCTGTCCTGCGTCTGCACTCTGACAGAGGTGGGGAGTTTTCCTCTGGCCTCTTGGAGGCCTTCTGTCAGCAGGAGGGCATTGAGCAGTCGTTCACGCTTCCGGCCTCTCCACATCAGAATGGGGTTGCTGAGCGCCGCATTGGCTTGGTCATGGAGGTCGCTCGTACCTCCTTGGTTCATGCGGCTGCCCCCCACTTTCTGTGGCCGTTTGCAGTCCGATACGCTGCGCATCAGCTCAACCTCTGGCCCCGTGTCTCCTTACCGGAGACTTCTCCGACACTGCGTTGGACGGGAGAGGCTGGCGATGCATCGCGTTTTCGGGTCTGGGGATCCCGAGCTTTTGTTCGCGACACGTCCGCGGACAAGCTCTCCCGTCGCGCTGTTCCCTGTATCTTCCTTGGCTTTGTCCCGGACGCGCCTGGTTGGCAGTTCTACCACGCCACCTCGCGTCGTGTCCTGGCCTCTCAGGACGTCACTTTTGACGAGTCCGTCCCCTACTACCGCCTCTTCCCCTACCGCACTGCCCCACTCCCCCCCCCGCCTCTCTTCCTGGCTCCAGGTGCTGAGGTACCAGACCCCCTCCCCCCTCAGGGTGCCGCTCCCTCAGGTGTGTCCCAGGTAGACCCGGGTGAGCCTGTCGAGGTAGCTGTTGACTCTCGTCCTGCTGGGGGTGCTGAGCCTGGGGGTGCTGCGTCTGGGGGTGCTGAGCCTGGGAGTGCTGAGTCTGGAGGTGCGGAGCCTGGGGGTAGTGAGCCTGACGGTGCTGAGCCTGTGGGTGCGGAGCCTGGGGGTGCTGAGTCTGGGGGTACTACACCTGGAGGAGCCCTCTCCTCACAGCGGCTGCAGGAGCGGTACCTACAGTACTGCCGCCTCCGGAGAGGTACGGCTGGAGCTGGTCGCGGTGCTTCCCCTCCTGCCCGGGAGCTCCCCCCCCTCCAGCAGATCCGAGAGTGGTACACGCGGCACTGCAGTCTTCGGAGTGGTGCTCCTGGTGCTGCGGACCCGGACGTTGGAGCTGCTGCTGGTGCTGCGGACCCGACTGGTGGAGCTGCTGCTGGTGCTGAGGACCCGCGCGGTGGTGCGGCCACTGGTGCTGAGGACCCGAGCGGTGGCGCTACTGCTAGTGCTGAGGACCCGGACGTTGGAGCTGCTGCTGGTGCTGAGGACCCGGCTGGTGGAGCTGCTGCTGGTACTGAGGACCCGAGCGGTGGAGCTGCTGCTGGTACTGAGGACCCGGGCGGTGGAGCTGCTGCTGGTACTGCGGACCCGAGCGGTGGAGCTGCTGCTGGTACTGAGGATCCGGGCGATGGAGCTGCTGCTGGTGCTGAGGACCCTGGCGCTGGTGTCTCTGCTGCTTCTGGAGACGCTACGCGGCCGCGACCGTACTTCGTACCACTCCTTCAGCAGGTTCTTGGTCAGGCTCCTCCTCCTCGTCCTCCTCCCTCCGTAGAGTGTCCTCCGCCTGTCCAGTCGCAGTCACAGTTACCGCCTGCCTCGCCTCTTCCTGGTCCCTCTCCTTACACTGGTCCCACAGGAGGTCTTGCAGAGCGTCGTGAGCCTGCGTCTCGTCCTACGTCGCCTGTTCGTACTGCTCGCACTGGTCGTCGTGTCCCACATGAGCGTCCTCCTCCTGTCCCTGGCACTCACTACATGACTCTGCGTCCCTCCACTGCTCCTCAGCGTGTCCCGCTGCCGTCTCCTCCTGCGTCCTCTCTGCCTACTCTTCCTGATCCGGAGTCTGACTCCCGTCGTGCTGCCAGTCCCACTGTCACCCGTCTCCTCGCTACTGTTGTTACTGACCCTACCTTTGAGTCCTCTGCTGCGTCTGCTCTGGTCGCTGAGTTGATAGACTTTGCTGCCCGGTGTCGTCTAGACTACGCCACTAGCCTTGTTGCTGAGTCTGAGTCTGAGTCTGTCTGTCCTCCGTCCGTCGGGGGTGAGTGTGCTCTTGGCACGGACGTCCTTGAGGACAGACAGGAGGAGTTCCAGTGCTTTGCTGCTGCTTTACCCCACCTCGTGTCCATGCTAGTTGCCCCTGAGGGAGACCCGGATGCACCAGACATCCCGACCCCGCGCACTTACGCTGAGGCGATGGCGGGTCCCTACTCCTCTCAGTGGCAGACAGCCATGGACGCAGAGATGGCTTCCTGGAAGTCCACACGCACCTACGTCGACGAGGTTCCCCCACCTGGGGCGAACATCGTCAGTGGCATGTGGATTTTCAGGGTGAAGCGGCCACCGGGTTCTCCTCCTGTCTTCAAGGCGCGCTACGTGGCTCGAGGCTTCAGTCAGCGAGAGGGAGTTGACTTCTTCCAGACCTTCTCCCCCACCCCGAAGATGACCACTCTTCGGGTGCTGCTGCACATAGCCGCTCAGCGCGACTACGAGCTTCACTCACTTGACTTCAGCACTGCTTTCTTGCAGGGCAGCCTGCACGAGGAGATCTGGCTGCGCCGCCCTCCTGGCTTCACTGGGTCGGTTCCTCCTGGTACCCAGTGGAGGCTTCAGCGGCCGGTCTACGGTCTCCGCCAGGCACCGCGTGAGTGGCACGACACACTGAGGACGACACTTGCGGCTCTTGGGTTCGCTCCCTCTACTGCTGACCCGTCACTGTTTCTACGCACAGACACCTCACTGCCGCCGTTCTACATCCTCGTGTACGTCGACGACTTGGTCTTTGCCACTGCTGACACCGCGGCACTTGCCCACGTGAAGTCGGAGCTGCAGAGGAGACACACGTGTACAGACCTGGGTGAACTGACAAGCTATCTTGGCTTGCGGATCACCCGGGACAGAGCACGGCGCACCATCACCTTGACTCAGTCACACATGGTGCAGCAGATCCTTCAGCGCTTCCACTTCACGTACTCCTCGCCTCAGTCCACTCCTCTGCCTACCGGTCACTCGCTCTCAGCTCTGCCTTCGGATGAGTCCGTAGAGCCGAGTGGCCCGTATCCAGAGCTTGTGGGCTGCCTCATGTACCTGATGACCTGCACTCGACCTGACCTTGCATACCCTCTTAGCATCCTTGCACGCTATGTCGCTCCTGGCCGTCACAGGAAGGAGCACATGGATGCCGCTAAGAGGGTGTTGCGCTACTTGTGCAGTACGTCGGGCATGGGGCTAGTGCTTGGAGGGCGAGACCGAGTTGTACTTACTGGACACTCAGACGCTTCTTGGGCGGACGACCAGGCTACTCAGCGGTCGTCTCAGGGTTACACCTTCAGCCTTGGCTCCGGCTCAGTTTCTTGGCGTTCTACACGCTCTTCTTCTGTTCTCAGCTCCAGTTGTGAGGCTGAGATCTACGTCACAGCCATGGCTGCCCAGGAGCTACGCTGGCTGACCTACCTGCTGACCGACTTGGGTGAGCGGCCTCGTTCTCCTCCAGTGCTGTACGTCGACAACCAGGCTGCCATTGCCTTGTGTGAGGAGCACAGACTGGAGCACAGAACGAAGCACATCGCCCTGCGGTACTTCCTTGCTCGAGATTGGGGTCCTACTACGGGCATCGTTCTCGGGGACCGACTGAGCACCCACTGTACACGCCGTTGCGGCGAATGCAGCTGCCGCGCCATTTAAGGGGCGCTGCTTTGCTTGCAACCTGCCGGGCCATCGCAAGAGCGAATGCCCAGAGGAGCTGAGGCGCCGCGGAGCAGAGCAGGGGAGGGAGTCTCTGAGGTAGAAAAACGCCAGCAGTTAGTAAAAATCGGGCCAACTACTGACGAGACAACCTGCTCGTCCGACCTCACCGACCCTCACCGAGTCAAAGTACCGATTCACGCCATCGGTCGGGCACGAATGAATAAGGAGGGTACAGCGGCGGATTGCCCAATACTGATCCACGGCAAAATACAGGGGACAGCGGTGAAGATTTTCATAGATGGAGGAGCAAGTCACGGCTTAGTTAATACTTCAACTACACGAAGACTGCAACTGACACTTAGCTGCTGCTTACCTGAGATCGTCGCACACCGCTGGCCTTACGGGAAAAAGTGGAGAGAGTGAAGATTCGCCTCGGGGGGAACTTCGGGTTTACACAGGAAATGCTCGCGACGACACTGGATGGGCACGACATTTTACTGGGACGTGATTGGCTGCGACGCTACAACCCGCGAATTGACTGGACGACAGGCAGCTGCACTGTGCGAAGTAGTGGTAACTGGGTCGAGCTACCTCTCTGGCGGTCGCCCGAGTCTCCAACGGTCCACGTCAATGCCATCACGATGAAACGGGCTATCGCCGCTAGAGCTGACGAGTACGCGGTGAATATCACATTAGTGGGAGCAGCTGAGCAGCCGAGCGATTTTCAAAAACTGCTAGCAATTGTACCGCCCGAACTACAGGAACTGTTGAAACGGTACCCAGGGATTTTTCCCGATGACTTATCGGAGGGACTGCCACCTCAGCGAGCACACAACCACAGCATAGAACCGGGGGCACAGCCAGCCGTACAGCGACAGTTTCGACTGACACAGCCCGAGCTCGAGGGACTGAGGCAGCATTTAGATTACCTGTTAGAGAAAAAGTTCATCCGACTGAGCTCGTCACTGTTTACCTTACCGATACTGTTCACACTAAAAAAAGATGGAGGGTTTCGCATGTGTATCGACTACAGAGCACTGAATAGGGTAACAGTCAAATCGCGAATCCGATTCCCCGTGCCGCCGAAGTGATAGATCTACTACGAACGGCACGGGTCTTTTCGAAAATTGACTAACGGGGGAGTTACCACCAGATTAGAGTCGAACCATCGGACTGCGCCAAGAGGGCATTTAGAACTAGGTACGGATCCTTCGAGTATACGGTGATGCCATTCGGGCTGACCAATGCACTGGCGACATTTCAGTTGACCATGAACGAGGCATTTCGACCACTTTTAGATAAATGCGTGATAGTTTACCTCGACGACATCCTGGTCTACAGCCGCGAGAAGCAGCAGCACTTAGCAGACAAAGAAGCAATGTTTAAGATTTGAGACGAGAATCGCCTACTGACCAAAGGTTCGAAGTGCGAGTTTTTTCAGGATCGGTTAGAATTTTTAGGGCACGTTATTTCGGAGGCTAGGGTCAAAATTGACCCCAAGAAGCTGGACACGGTAAAAGTGTGGCGTCCCCCAAACATCATAGAGCTACAGAGTTTTTCAGGGTTCGTTAATGGCGCGTTGGTGCGTCGGTTCGTCCCCGACATGGCGCGGTTAACTGCGCTCTGACAGATGTGCCGTGGAAAGGGGTAACTTTTACGTGGGGGGAGAAAGAGCATGCTGCCTTCTCTGCCCTGAAAACTGTTCTCTGTTCACCGCCCGTCCTGCGCATTGCCGACCCACACCGCCTATTCGAGGTAGTTACAGACGCAAGCGACATCGCCATTGGAGTCGTACTGTTACAGGATTTCGGAAACGGCCTACAACCCATCGCGTACGAGTCACGAAAACCGCATGCGCCCGAGAAACATTACCTGATACTCGACCGCGAAATGCTCACGATCGTGCACGCATTCAAGGTTTGGCGCTGCTATTTGACCGGCGCAGACGTGACAGTACGGATAAACCACAAATCACTACAGTACCTTCGTGCACAGCCCCACCTCAACCCATGACAAGTCCGCTGGCTCGACTTCCTCGAGTCAGATTCTCATTACACGGGGGCATCGAACATCGCCGACGCACTGACCCGCCCAGCTGCCCAGATACGTGCCATACTACTCGCCCAGGCCAGCCCACTACTGACAGGATTATCTACCCACGGCTATCAAACAGACCTGTTCTTCATAGGTGGAAACTCGCAGCATTTCGCAGCAGCAAAAGGGGTTTATTACGTAGAAGCCGGCACCGATCACATCTTGGTACCGGGCTACATTTTACTAAGGGAGGTGTTACTGCAGGAGGCACACGACGGCGTTACCTCAGGACACTTCGGGGTAGAAAAGACATGGCAGTAGCTGCAGCGGTATTATTACTGGCCCGAAATGTTGACCGACGTACAGCGACACGTGGCATCGTGTCCCACCTGCACTCATGAAGTCATCATGAAAGCGGTTGGCAGGACAGTTTCAACCGATAACAACCCCAGAGCGTGCTTGCCAGCATGTGACGATGGACTTCGTCACGGGGTTACCGGCCGGGGCAAGTGGGAACGACGCGATCCTGGTCGTCGTCGATCGACTGATGAAAATGGCACACTTCGCAGAATGCAAGAAATCCATCTCAGCCGAAGAAACAGCTCGGCTCTTCATCGCCACCGTCGTCCGACTGCACGGGATACCAACAGCAATCATTAGCGACCAGGACACGAAATTCACCAGAAACTTCTGGCGGAACCTGTAGCAAGTTCGGCACGCGACTACAGTTCAGTTCCTCGTATCACCCCGAAACTGACGGGCAGACTGAACGGACAAACCAGACCATGGAACAGCTCATCCGAGCCACGTGCGACGACCCGGCCACGTGGGAACAGTAACTGCCACTCATCAAATTCACGTACAACAACTCGCCATCCGCCACGACCCAACAGTCACCATTCTACCTGAACTACGGACAAGACCCCACAGTACCCATGACCCCGAATCCCGACAACCCGGTGCCACGCGCGCAACACTTCGCAGAAATTTTACAAACAGCACGGAACCGAGCAGCAGACGCATTAAAAAATAAAATAAAATCAAACATCATCGCTAAACGCAACGCCGACCGCCACCGCCGACCCGTCACTTACCAGCCCGATGACCTCATATTACTCGACACCCAGAACCTCCGCCTTCCCAGTCCGCTTTCGATACTACGGGCCATTTCGCATCAGCCACATGATCACCCCCGTCACTGCCCATCTCCTCCTCCCTGCTGACTGGTACGTCAACCACACTTTCCACGTCAGCCTACTACGCCCGTGCATCCCATCCACCAGCCAACTACCTCGCAACCGCCCAACCAGGATGACACAACCACCAACAAAGCCAATTATCACGCCCGAGAATATCTTGAGCCACCGAGTTCGTAATCCACGGGGAGCTCGCAGGATCAAATTTCGAATCCGTTGGAAAGACCGCACGCTCACCGAAGACAACTGGGTTCCCCTGGACAGAATTTAAAACCACCCCATCCTCACCGAGTACCTAGCCGCAATTTCCGAGATGTACACGCGCTTTCGTAAGAAGGGCCTCCTTAGGGAGGGGTAGTCTAAGAAAAAATCCTTTTCCTTGTTATGGATTAAGGACGGAGTCTATGAAGATTAGGTGCCCAAATAACTCAAAATCGTTGGCTTAGAATTCTGGACAGAAACCGCGACTTCACAAGAAACGTTGTCGACGAAAATTGCACTGTTGGAATCGTTTCAAACTCGATTACGTTTTAGCCCTTGACCGTGGCTATCATTCCCAATTTGAATCGTATCAAAAGGTGGAGTAAATCTCGAGTTATGCTTTTCGGCGCACTAGGGGGTATGCTGCCACATAGAAACTTAACTCACTCACAATGGTTTCACAAGTTACACACAAGAGAGTTAGAGTAGGACTAAACCAGGTGGGAGGGAAGAGGAGGACGAGAGGGAAGGTCCCAAGGAGTCCCCAACCAAAGGAAACCCCATGCCACACAATTCCCCTCTCCATAGGCAACCCCACTTTCACATTTGTCACTTTCCCAACTCATGCCATCCACCTCAACCCACTTGGCCACACTTGCCAACCTGGTTTGGCTTCTCCCAACCACATGGCAGCAATCTACAGTGATGGGTACGAATTTCCCAACCCCCAAAAGTCTATACCCCTTATGGAGTCAAACCCCACAACTTCCCATAGTCGCCGCAACCAAAGTACAGAAAGCATACGAACTCCAATGTTCGTAACTTTCTTGATATTGCTCCGATTGCGACGATTCTTGGTTCGTCGGAAAGCTCTTGAGCAGATGAGTCACTTCAGATATCTGCCCAAGTCAAATAGCATTCACACACACACTCAGAGAATCCAAACCACACCAAACACAAATTCTTGCATACGCTCACACCACGCATGCAACGCACGAACACATGATGGGAGGCAGACAGACGTGAATGCGAATGATAGCATCACACAACAAACTCCCCCTCTGGCTGTCTACCATCATTCCACATGTCATAGCTCAAGCATGCACCCTCAATGCACACTCATCCCAGCAAGTTTCATGCCCTTCCAATGCTCAGGTTCTGCCAGGCGCTTGGTGAGAATGTCAGTTGCCTGCTGCTCGATCTTCACAAGCTCTAGTCGAACCTCCTTGTCCAGGAGCCTCCTTGTCCAATGCCACTTGGGCCTGATGTGCTTGGTCAGCCCATGAAGACAAGCATTCTTGGCCAGCTTTACCGTTGACTCATTGTCACAGAAAATCAGAGTCGGCTCCTTCTGACACACTCCGATCTCCTCCAGCAAACGCCTCAGCCACACCACCTCCTTTGTGTTAGAGATTAAGGATCGAGTGTATGAAGATTAGGTGCCTAAATATCTCAAAATCGTTGGACTTAAATTCTGGACAGAAACCGCGATTTCACAAGAAACGCCGTCGACGAAAAACTAACCGTGGCTACAATTCCCAATTTGAATCACCTCAAACGATGGAGTATATCTCGAGTTATGCTTTTCGGCGCACTAGGGGGTATGCTGCCACATAAAAACTTAACTCAATCACAAAGGTTTCACAAAGACCCACAAGAGACACGCACAAGAGTTGGAGTAGGACTAAACCAGGTAGGAGGGGAGAGGAGGACGAGAGGGAAGGTCCCAAGAGAGTCCCCAACCAAGGAAACCCCATGCCACACAATTTCCCTCTCCATAGGCAACCCCACTTTCACTTTTGTCACTATCCCCACCTATGCCATCCACCTCAACCCACTTGGCCACACTTGCCAACCTGGTTTGGCTTCTCCCAACCACATGGCAGCAATCTACAGTGATGGGTTCGAATTCCCAACCCCAAAAGTCTGTACCCCATAATGAGTCAACCCCACAACTTCCGATAGTCGCCGCAACCAAAGTACAGAAAGCATACGAACTCCAATGTTCGTAACTTTCTTGATATTGCTCCGATCGCGACGATTCTTGGTTCGTCGGGAAGCTCTTGAGCAGAGCAATCACTTCAGATATCTGCTCAAGCCAAATGACATTCACACACACTCAGAAAATCCAAACCGCACAAAACACAAATTCTTGCACACGCTCACACCACGCATGCAACACGCGAACACATGATGGGAGGCAGACAGACGTGAATGCGGATGATAGCATCACACAACACTTTGCCCCATGATGAAGGGCCATGTACTCTGTCTCACATGAGGACAGCCCCACCTCGTTCTGCTTCTTGCTGCGCCAGCTTACTGCACCACCTCCAAAGAGGCACACATAGCCTCCAATGCTGGTGCCATCCAACTTCACCGGGTTGAAGCTAGCGTCGGTGTAGCAGCAGGAACAGGCTGTGGTCGCACTCACTCTTCTTGAACCCCCCAGCCAGCAGTGTCTCCTCCAGCTTGTGGTACCATGCACGAGGAGCCTGCTTCAGGCCATAAATGGCTTTCTTCAGCCAGCTGCTTCAGGCTGCAGCATGTACAGCTCCTCCAGAATGATCCCATTGAGGAAGGCAGTGATGATGTCCATCTGCTTGATCTTCCATCCACGGTTTGCAGCCATTGCCAGCATCGTTCTCAGTGTTGTCCCTTTCCCCACAGGAGCAAAGATATCGTCAAAATCCTTGCTCTTCGTCTGCTGGAAACTCTTAGCCACAAGCCTTGACTTGTAGCGGGTCAGCTCCCCATCAGGTCCGTACTTGTGCCTGAAAATCAGCTTCGAAGAGATTGCCTTCTTCCCAGGAGGCAGCTCACACAGCTCCCACGTGTCGTTCTCCAGCAGAGAGTCATACTCCTCCTTCACACTCTGCTTCCACTTCTCAGCATCGGGCCCACTCAAGGCCTCGGTAAGCGTCTTGGGCTCGGGGACGGCTGCCCAGTAGCAGTGCGCTATCTCCTCCTCATCACACTGCTCAGCCACACTCCCAGCCCGCACCACCTTTGGCTTCCCAAAGCTCGGATAGGTCAGCCGGTTAGGAGGGCGTATATCCCTCCTGGGACGGTCAGCCGAACGTGCGGCACCTTGTGGAGCACTTTGCTGCTGCTGCTGCTGCTGCTCCACCACCTCAGGTTCTTCTCCATCCTCAGTCACTCTAGAGATCTCCTTCTCAGAGACAGAAACCTCCACCTGCCTTGAAGGCCGCTGCACCTCATCGGCCTCAATGATCAGTGGAGTCGTGGGAAGCTTCTGCTGCTGCTGCTTCCACTCCTTGTAGTACAGGGACTCAAGGAACTTCACATCCCTTGACACAGTTAGCTGCTGGCTGGTCAAGTCCCATATCAGCCAGCCCTTGTGATCCTTAGCAAGTCCCAAGTGCACACCCCATCTCCCGGTAGCTTCCAACTTTCCCCTCTTCTCCTTCGGCACATGAAACACCACCATGCAGCCGTAGGCTCTCAGCATGTTGACTGCTGGTGCACTCCCATACCACTTGGTGTAGGGGATCCACTGCTTGTCCCCCACAGTCGCCAGCACCCTGTTCTTCACAACGACGACCTGCCGCAGTGCTGTCACCCAAAACGGATCCGGCAGCCCTGCACGCCCAAGGAGAGTGCGAGCACCTTCCTGCAGGGTCCGGTTGAACCGCTCAGCCACGCCATTCTGCTGCGGGTTGTAGGGCACTGTAAGTTGATGCTGAATCCCCTTCTTCTTCAGCACCGCCTCAAAATCAGCGCCAATGAACTCTCCCCCGTTGTCGGTGCGGATCACCTTCACCTTGTGTCCGCTCTCCCTTTGAGCTCTCGGCATCCACTCCTTAAGTACAGCCGCTGCCACCTCCCCCTTAGTCTTGAGAGGGTAGACCCACACCGCACGCGTGTTGTCATCCACAATGGTCAAGAAGTAGCGGCTGCCCGAGAGAGAAAGGGCCCTCGTGGGGCCCACCACATCCATGTGCACAAGCGCGAGCGGTGCCTTGGCTGGTCCCGTGCTGCTGCTGAAGGGAAACTTCGTGAATTTCGTCTCAAGGCATGTAGGGCAGCTCCCAATCTCCTTTGCTGCCCCCTTCACCTCCAATCCCTTCAAGCTCCCATCCTTAGCCAACTTCTGCAGCATCGGTATGTTGATATGGCACAATCTCTCGTGCCACGTCTCCCAATCGGCCTCACCACTCCCAGACGAAGCCTTTGCCCATGCAGCTGTTGCATCCACACCAGCAAGCACCTCACCATGAGGTTGCTGTGGCTGCTGCACCTTCTTGACTGCATCCAGGGCCCCAGCAGTTGGTGCAGTCTCCTCTCCTCCCGCAGTTGCTTTAGCCGCTGCCGCTGCCTTTGCCGTTGCTGGTGGTTTCCCATTCCAAGGGATGATGGGCAGCTGCCACAGGTCCTTGATGCAGCTGCTCTTCTCGTCCAAATCCCACAGCAGCAACTTCCCAAGCTTTGCACGGCAGCTGGTTGGGCCGAACGTAACCTTTGCCTTGCTTTTCTGCAGTCGGCGCACAGAGAGGAGGTTAGCGGATAGACCTTCAACAAGCAGGACATTCCCAAGCCCCACAAGTCCCCCATTGGCTCCCATCACCTTGGCATTCCCAACACCAATCACAGGGAGCAAAGCACCTGAAGCGGCAGCCACAAACTTGATCTTCCCGGGGGGTTTCACCTCATCAAGCAAATCTGCCCGCGGAGTCATGTGACTCGTGCAACCTGAGTCGATAACCCAGTGAGTGAGGGGGTGCATCACAACCTTCCCAACCGAACCCACATCATCCTCACTCCCTTTCACTTCCTCAACCATGAGGAACAACCCAGGGTCAGCTTTACCTTGTGCACCATCACCTTGTGCACCTGAACCTTGCACAGCGCCACCTCGTGCGCGTTCACCACTTGGCGGCTTCATGCCTGGAGGTGCCCATCCCTCAGGCCGGCTGAAACATTTGAACCACGGATGTCCAGCCTTCTTGCAGTACCAGCACGCTCCCTCCATTCGGGTGCTCCCCCTGCCACCAGAGCTCCCATGCCCCTCGTTGTAGTCACCTCGGCCTCTCCCTCTGCCAAAGCCTCTCCCGCGGCCTCGGCCTCTCCCTCCCCCTCTTCCTCGGCTGCCTCCTGCAGCTCCGTACCCCTCAGCAGTTTTGTTGGCAGCACCACCTCCTGTGTGGCGCCTGCGGAAGTCCTCCTGCAGGATCTGCTGCCGTAGCCACTCAGGCGTCCACTTGTCCTGCTGAACGTTGAGGGTGGGGATGAGGTTGTCCCACGAGTTGTCGAGCACCGAGATGATCTTGGTGCACTGCTGCATCTCCGACACCTTGCTGCCCGCCGCTGCCATCCTCGCATAAGTGTCCTTGATCTTGTCAAGGACCGGCTTCACGTCGTCTCCCGGTCGCATGGAGAGGGCCGCCAGCTCCTTCTCCAACACAATCACCATTGGCAGCGTGTTGGGCTGAACCACATCGCGCAGCAGTTTCCACGCCTTCGGCCCCGAGTCGTCCAGCTCCACCAAATCCTTGATATGCTGGAACATGTCATTGTTCACGGACTGTAGAATCAGGTCGTACAGCACCGCGCTCCGCTCAATCCATCGATCCCGAGCATCTCCTTCCTCGGGCATCTTCTCTTCTCCCATCGCGAGTTTCAGCAGCTTGTAGCGCTTGAAAGCGCTCCGCATCCGCCCGCTCCATTCCTCATAGTTGGAGCCGTCCAAAGCCTCGATCTTGGACGGTGGCGGTTCACTCTTCTTATCAGCTGCTTCTCCACTCATCTCCTCTGCTCCCAATCACAGGTTTCAGCTCCCCCTTTGCTGGTCACAATGTAGATCCACAAGATCTTCACAAGTGTTGGCGCCAACGAAATTTCGGCAGAGTTTCCCCTTAGCGGAAGTCACTCCCAACCTCTAGAACTCCACTTAGGCACGCCCACAGGCCATGGTGGGTCTAAGAGGGTCTTCACACTTCAGTAGACTCCCCACAAAGTCCTCAATCGCTCTGATACCACTTGTTATGGATTAAGGACGGAGTCTATGAAGATTAGGTGCCCAAATAACTCAAAATCGTTGGCTTAAAGTTCTGGACAGAAACCGCGACTTCACAAGAAACGTTGTCGACGAAAAGTGCACTGTTGGAATCGTCTCAAACTCGAGTATGTTATAGCCCTTGACCGTGGCTATCATTCCCAATTTGAATCGTATCAAAAGGTGGAGTAAATCTCGAGTTATGCTTTTCGGCGCACTAGGGGGTATGCTGCCACATAGAAACTTAACTCACTCACAATGGTTTCACAAGTTACACACAAGAGAGTTAGAGTAGGACTAAACCAGGTGGGAGGGAAGAGGAGGACGAGAGGGAAGGTCCCAAGGAGTCCCCAACCAAAGGAAACCCCATGCCACACAATTCCCCTCTCCATAGGCAACCCCACTTTCACATTTGTCACTTTCCCAACTCATGCCATCCACCTCAACCCACTTGGCCACACTTGCCAACCTGGTTTGGCTTCTCCCAACCACATGGCAGCAATCTACAGTGATCGTTACGAATTTCCCAACCCCCAAAAGTCTATACCCCTTATGGAGTCAAACCCCACAACTTCCCATAGTCGCCGCAACCAAAGTACAGAAAGCATACGAACTCCAATGTTCGTAACTTTCTTGATATTGCTCCGATTGCGACGATTCTTGGTTCGTCGGAAAGCTCTTGAGCAGATGAGTCACTTCAGATATCTGCCCAAGTCAAATAGCATTCACACACACACTCAGAGAATCCAAACCACACCAAACACAAATTCTTGCATACGCTCACACCACGCATGCAACGCACGAACACATGATGGGAGGCAGACAGACGTGAATGCGAATGATAGCATCACACAACATTCCTTACTTCGCGTCCCTGCTCAGCGCGTACACCACTATTCCTGCCAACAACTCTCAACAGTGCACCGTTACCACTCGCGACACTCGCCTCAACCACTGTTCCTGCCACTGTTCATGACGGGACCCAACCCCACGGTTCGGCTGGTGACCCGTGCTCCGGACCTCCGCCTTGACTATTCCCAGCCGCAGCGTTAGGCCCGTAGCGCACCGCAATTTCACGCATAACCGTTACCACGCTAGCTTCGCTATGTATCTTTCGCTCATGCCTTCGCTCAAAGTACTGTTTTGCTTCGATAATGCAATTCTCACTCGCTCGCTCAAATTGCACTCGTAACAAGGTCTCAGAATATGAAGTACTAGCTACTAAGAATTAGGTAGGAGACTGGATGAGGATATTAGGAAGCATACGGTACAAGTAGTGAGGGTCGAGAGAAATCATGTACCCTCTAAGAAGTACCTCACTGCAGCCTACTCTAAATGATATAAACATTGGACACACACCCATAGGCTAAGTGAGGGGTATCAAAACAAAACTAAAGGTACAAATGGTCACAAGACCAGTCGAGAAAAGCAACAATGCAAAGCTCAAGGTAGATCACGAAGTCACCACACAATCTGAGCACAAGCAGGTAGCCACAAGGCCAGTCAAGTGTTCACACAAATATAAACAAGAAGCTAGAGTATAATAACCGAGGGCCAACGTCAACCAGGCCTAGCTGCGGACAGAACCTGTGGTGGTCACCAGGCGGAAGGGCATTAGTGAAGATGGCTGCAATGTTGGCCTCTGACTCAACGAAGTCCAAGCGTGCCTGGTCGCTGCAACTCTTGTAGGAGAAATTACCTCACGTCGATGTGGTTCACTCTACTGTCTAGTCGAGGCTCTCGACACAGGAGGATCATGGCCTTGTTGTCAGCGAACAAGGTCGGTGCAGAGCGAGGCCGCTCACCAAGGTCGGTAAGCAAGAAAGTCAACCAGCGAAGCTACTGCGCAGCCATGGCACCGGCGTAGATCTCTGCCTCAGCACTAGACGAAGCCACAGACGACGACTGTATGGACCTCCACGACACAGCTCCAGCGCCCAATCTGAAGCAGTACCCTTGAGTAGGCCGCTGAGTCTCAACGTCGTCGGCGTAGGAAGAGTCGCAATGATCGGTGAGAACAACCGGCTTTCTCCCTCCAAGCACAAGCCCCATGTCTGATGTAGTCGCAAGGTACTTTGCCACCCTCACAGCAGCTGTCCAGTGAACAGGACGGTGTCTCCCAGTCGCAACAAAGCGAGAGAGGACGCTGACAGGAAAGGCGAGGACCGAACGAGTACAAGTCATCAGGTACATGAGGCAACCCACAAGCTCTGCGTAGGGACCACTAGACTCAAAAGGCTAGTCGGGAAAAGGGCCGGTGAGTCTGAGGTCAATGGCAAGAGGGGTGGGCTGTGTGGTGGAGTGTTGAAGCCCGAACCGCTGAAGGACCTGCTGCACCATGTGTGACTGTGAGAGTGTAATGGTGCGAGCGGCTCTGTCCCTGGTGATCTGCAAGCCAAGGTAGCGGCGCAGCTCACCAAGGTCAGTGCACGTGTGTCTCTTCTGCAGTTCGAACTTCACCTCAGCCATAGCGACCCTGTCTGCTGTAGCAAAGACCAAGTCGTCGACGTAGACGAGGACAAAGAAAGGTGTGGGCCCAGAACGAACGAACAGCGACGGGTCGGCGGATGAAACCCGAGGGCAGCAAGAGTGGTGCGCAGCGTGTCGTGCCACTCACGGGGCGCCTGGCGGAGACCGTAGACTGGTCGCCTCAGGCTCCACTGGGTCCCAGGCGGGAAAGTTCTAGTGAAGCCAGGAGGACGGCGCAACCAGATCTCCTCGTGCAGGCTGCCCTGGAGAAAGGCGGTGGAGAAGTCGAGGGAGTGCAGCTCGTAGTCTCGCTGTGCTGCAACATGGAGTAACACCCGAAGAGTGGTCATCTTCGGGGTCGGCGCGAAGGTCTAAAAGAAGTCAACTCCCTCGCGCTGACTGAAGCCTCTAGCCACGTAGCGCGCCTTGATGACCGGCGGTGATCCCGACGGCTGCTTCACCTTGAAGATCCACATGCCATCGACTACGTTCGCCCCAGGAGGGGGAACTGCGTCGATGTAAGTGCCTGTGGATCTTCAAGACGCCATCTCTGACTCCATGGATGCTATCCACTGAGAGGCCCAAGGCCCTGACACTGCCTCACGGTACGTGCGAGGAGTCAGTATGTCAAGGGCGTCGGGGTCTCCCTCAGGGGCTAACAGCATGGCACAGAGATGAGGAGAAGCGGCTGCCAGGAACTCCAACTCAAACTGTCTGTCCTCTAGAACGTCACAGCCAAGGGCACACTCACCCCCGACGGACAGAGGACGGGCAGGCACCACTCGGGTGGCGTAGTCAAGGCGGTGGGTGGCGGCAAAGTCAGCGACAACAGCAGTAAGAGCCGAGACAGACGACGGAGAGGCACGAGGGTCTAGGACTAGAGAAGCGAAAACACGAGTGACAACTGGACGGGTGGGACGATAGTAGTCAATGATGGGGGCAGAGGTGGAGGTTGTAAGAGACGACTCAGGAGGTGACGGGAGAACAGACTGAGACGGAGAACGACAAGGACTCGAACGAAGTAAGACAGTGCGGAGGTCGTTAAGGGGAGACGAGGGACGTGCACGGGCGGGACCACGAGCTGTCCAGTCGTGCGGGACAAAAGGAGGAGGCAACCGTGACCGAGGAGGAGAGAAAACAGCCGGAGACGAGTAAACGTAGGACCGTAAACAGGAGGAAACAGTGAACTGTCTTGAGGAGGGGAAGGAAGACCAAGGGCCCGAAGGCCACTCCTGCGGCTGCTGCGGCTCCTGCTGCCGCTGCCGCTCCTGCTGCTGACGCTCCAGCCCCAGCCTCTCCTGCTCTAACCGCTCCCGATCCTCGCGCTCCAGCTGACGAAGCCTCTGGAAACTCGTTGAGTAGCAGTGGGGAGGTGGGGTAGGCGCCGCAGCAGCAATGCCTCCAGCTCTAGTCTCCTCGGAACAAGCACCTCCAGCTCTAGCATCCCCCGAACTAGTGTCCACAGCACGAGCACCCCCAGAACTAGCACCTCCAGTGTCAGTACCCTCAGCTCCAGCACCCTCAGAACTAGCACCTCCAGCGCCAACGTCCCCAGCTCTAGCACCCTCAGAACTGGCACCGCCAGTGCTCGTGGCCCCAACACCAACACCCCCGGTGTCGACTGCGACCTGTCGCGGTAGTGCCGAAGGCAGTCGCAGTGACTGTGAAGACGACTGTGGCGAGGGAGATGGTACCGGGCGTGCTACCAAGGGGAGAGGGGTGAGACACACCAGACGGGGCAGGACCAGGGGGGGGCGGGTGTACTGGAGGAGTGGGAGCAGGAGGAGGAGACGAGGCGAGGAAAAGGGGAGGGGGGGAACCGGGAGACCTCGACAGGGGTACCGGGTGTAGTAGGACACAGACTCGTTAAACCGGACGTCGCGAGAGTCAAAGAACCGGTGGTGGAGGCGGGGTGGTAAAAGGTGTAGTCAGAGGAGTCCACTGGGAAACCAAAGAAGACACAGAGGAGGGCACGAGCCGAGAGCTTGTCCGCAGAGGTGTCGCGGACAAGCGCAAGGCAGCCCCAGACACGAAACTCCGACGCAACACCAGGGGACCCGGTCCAAAGACTGGTCGGTGAAGCCTCTGGCGGGGAGACACGAGGCCAGAGGTTCAATTGGTGGGCAGCGTAGCGAACCGCGTAGGGCCACAGAAAATGGGGCGCACGGGCGTGGATCATGGAGGTGCGGGCAATCTCCATGACCAAGCCTATGCGGCACTCAGCAACCCCATTCTGCTGTGGGGACTCTGGAAGCGTCCAGGACTAAGTGATGCTCTGATCGCGACAGAACCCGGCAAGAATGCCGGAGCGGAACTCGGCCCCACGGTCGGAGTGAAGACAACTGACACGATGACCACGAGTGCCCTCAGTGGCCAGCAACCACCTGATCAGCGTAGAAGTCACGTCAGACTTCTTCGCAAGGGGGAACACAGTGGTGTACTAGGAGTAGTCGTCAACGACCACAAAAAAGAAGCTCTCCCTTTCGGGCCCAGGGCGGAGGGCGGGGCCCCAGGCGTCCAAGTGGAGAGTCTCGAACGGCGCGGTGGCTGGACGAAGGGAGGAGGAGTGAGGAGTAGCGTGCAACCGACCCTCGACGCAAGGAGTGCACGGCGGCGCAGGCGAGGGAGGGAGCGACCGAAAGACACGCGGGAGATCTGAGACAAGACGCTGGCTAGCCATGCTGCAGAGGCGTGGGAGGGGCGGGTGACCAAGACGGTGTTGCCACTGGACTATGGGGTGGGCTAGCGACTGACACGAGCACGACACGGCAACCTGACCAGACGCAACTACCTGGCCGGACACAGCTACCTGTAGAGGGCTGGTGTGCAGTGTGAAAAGGCCGGAGCCCTGCTCTCGACGAAACTCGGCCAGTGGAGCGTAAGTGTCACCGTCCACGCAGGTCCCAACCCGCTCAGAAGGAGGAAACCAGATGCCGACGTGGCGGTCTTGAAGGTATCCAACACCCACCAAGTTCCGAGAGAACGAGGGGATGTGGAGACCAGATAGGACACCAGAGGGGACAACCGGGCACGGGAGAGTAGTGGTGCTGCGAGCTACTGCTGGTCATGAAGTAGGATCAGCCAGTGCAACTGAAACCGGAGCAGAAAGCGGAGTGAGAGACGTGTGGTCACGGAAGAAACACTAAGGTGCGCCAGAGTCCAGCGTGAAAGAGAGCGACGCCTCAGCTGTAGAAGCACCTGGGCTAGTTCGGTGGGCCCAGGTGGGGAAGCACGAGAGTAAACCAGTGGGGCCCAGTCCGGAGCGGGGCCAAAGCTGTATTGAGCACGGAGACGGTCTGTGAGCTGAGCGAATCACTGACCTGGAAGGTGAAGACGGCCACAGGGCTGACCCTGACGAGAGCCCGTCCGAACCACGTACGGGCAGGGAGGAGGAGTAACACCACGCAGCGCCCAACTGGGCGGACCACCGCCACGCCCAGAGCTCCCTGACCCACCAGGTCCCTGCTGCTGTCCCTGCTGTGGCTGTTGCTGCTGGGACAGTTGCCGCTGCTGTGCCGTGTACCAAGCAACTGGCCCAACACCCCCTGTTGTGGGGCCCGCAAGCCCAGTACCACCTGCAGTGCCGCCTCCATTAGACGCACTAGCAGCGCCACCACCACCTGCACCACCAGCGATGCCACCACCTCCACCACCACCTGGACCACCAGTGCCACCACCATCTCCACCACCTTTCCCCCCTCTCCTACCTCCCTTGCTCCGTTTCTACCCACCAGCGACAGAAACGGCTGTAGTCTCCTCAGAACCAGACAACGCACCAGTGGCAAGAGAAGAGATAAACGTGGGAAGCTGGGGTGCAGCGCAACCGTCAAAGAGACGGGAAGGCACTGCAGCAGTGGCAGCGGCAATGGCGTGGAGGTTGCTCTCGATCTTAGTGAGGGTAGACTCAAGAAGATCGATGGTGAGCTCAGTGGGGTGCTTCAGGAGAAGCACGTCGCGGGTACAAGAGAGGCGGTCAGGGAGGCGAGTGACTAACCAGTGGAGGGTGAGCCACATAGGCGGTGGGGCAATTTTGAGCTGTTCCTCAGTACAGGCAGCACGAAAGCTAGTGTCAAGAGAGCGGAGGTGGGTGACAAGGTCGGATGCAGTCTCGAACGAGCCCAGGTCAGGGAACATAAAGGGCATGAGGAGGCGACTGAGGGAGGCAGAGGAAGGGGTGCGATAGCGAGCAAGAATAGCGTCGTACTGGTCCTTTGCCGAGTCGCACTGTGAGAAGTGGACTGCCTCAATCGGCGGGAGAAGGTCGATGAGGGCGTTGCAAGCAGCGGCATCGCGAGACTCCCAAACGTCACGCGCTAAGAATAGCCTATCGTACTCGGCCTGCTGATCAGCAGTGGGTGGAGGCAGAGTAGGCAGAGAACTAGGGCGCGGAGGGGTCTGGAGTGTGCCACTCGCGTGAGCAAAGAGGTTGTCGCCATCCTGACGTAGGCTCCTAAGGTGGCGTTGGGCATGGGTAAGCCACGTGTTGAACTCGATCGAACAACCCTCAGCGTCGAAACGTAGGACTCGAGAGGATGCCATGCTAGGCGTTAGGAGCGAACGGAACTGAGACACGCCAGGGTGGTGATATGAGAGGTACTAGGCCGTACGAGACACGAACGCTTAACATCGCGAGGAGAGTCTACTGCGGCTGCCAGCCGCCGCTAAGAACGCCTATGGTAGTAGGTTGGTGGTAGATAGTACGCACGAGTGGGGTGGAGTACGGTATAGCGTGGTCGGGTGCAGTCGAGAGCGGCTGAGCGCGATCGAGTGCAGTGGAGAGCGGTCAACTACGGTAGGGAGCGGGCTGGACTGTCAAGGAGCACGGGCTGCGGTGTGTGCAGTTGCTGCTGCTGCACGCGCGGCTCCCAGTGCGCGGGTAGTTGCGCGCGTAAATGCTGCTGCTGCATGCGTGGCTTCTATTGCGTATGTAGCTGTGCGTGCGCGTACAGCTGCTGCGCACGTCTGCTCGTGCGCGGTGGCGTGCGTGCGGCTGCGCGCACTGGCGGCTGCACAGGGTGCGGCATGGGACGGGGCGGGGCGCGGGCAGAGTGGACAGGGCGCACGGCGGCGGTTGCAGGGAGCGCGACGGCGGGTTCAGTGCGCGCGGCGCATGCCGTGCGCGCCCGCGAAGCTTCGCGTGCATGCGCGGATCTGCAGCGAGCGCGCGCTGCTGTACACGTGCGCGCGGCTCCTACAGCGCAGATAGCGCGGGCAAGCGGGGGGGCATTGCGTAGCGCGGGATTTAGGTAGCGGCGGGGCTTAACGGGGCGTCACGAAGAGTCACGGTGCCAGGCCTTTTTTTTATCAGAGTAAATTACTCTGTTTCTCTGAAAATCAGAGTGATTTTTGGGGGGTCACTCTGACGTCTTAAGTTTTTTGGAAGAAATATTTTTTCTGATTTGTCAGGGTTTTGTTTTTAGCTACTCTAATGCGTCAGTCTATTTTTCTGGCGAGTACATTTTTCTCTGTACTGGGTACAGGCGCTTTGACCATCTCCCCCTAGCGATAAGTGGTCCATCGTGAATTGGTCGTGTAAGATCTAATACCAGCATGGTGTTGTCTTGCGTAGCACAGTGATAAAGTTTATTTTGTAGACGCGCGAAGGCGCAGGTTCAATACTTGGAGAGAGCATTCGGAGCAGTGAAAAAAGTTACATTGACTATGCAGGGTTTTTTTTCCAGAAGTCCCGTTTTCTCTGACAAATCAGAGCAATGCTCAGGATGCACCCTGGTTTTCAGAGTAAATTAGCCCTAAAAATCCGAGTAGTGAAAAACGGAAAAAAAAAAAAAAAAAAAAAAAAAAAAAAAAACCCTTGCACGGGGCGTCACGGAGCGTCATGGGGCGAAGGCCTAGGAGTAACCTAGCTGATACCATCTCAGAATATGAAGTACTAGCTACTAAGAATTAGGTCGGAGAATGGATGAGGTTAGTAGGAAGCATAGGGTACAAGTAGTGAGGGTCGAGAGAAAGAACTACCCTCTAAAGAACAACCTCACTGCAGCCTATTCTAAATGATATAATCATTTGACACAAGGAGTCTCCATCGCGGGGATGTTCCCAGCACTCCGCGTCAGTGTAGCTCCGCCTACACTTTCGGCCCGAACCACGTCCGAGTCGCCCCACACTGCGACACTTTCTAGCCACGCACGTCACTAGGTCCTCGCCTAGCACGTATTTGCCCTATATATGCTCGCTTCTTCATTGTTTCCACATTATGTAATCACAATCCTTTTTTATAAAGACTTGCACGCACTCTGTTTAGTACAACTCATAACACTTGGTACTAGAGCTACTTTCCTAGCTCGCCCCGCTTATTAGAGTGTAACACCCCTCGAAGGGGGGACAGGGAAGGATGCCGTGGGGTCCAGGATGTTGGAAACAATCAGTCTTAAGCGCCTCTGTCGTGTCGAAACACCGCACCAGAAGCGAAGTGAACCATATCGAAGCACCCGCGAGTCAACCCTCGGAGGTTGAGAGGTTGCTGGAGGTTACGCGACCTTTGACCTGACAAGTACAGCGCGACAGCAAGGACACACAACTGACTCGCTACAGAGCAGTTGCCCGAGTCGTCACTGTATCGAACTGCAACAGCAACAGTAAAAGTAGTTATAACTGTATCTCTTCATATTCCTTGTACTCATATATAATCTTGTATCTCTTTGCTTTAATCAATCTACTTTGCCCTCACATACTAGCGCAAGGTGGTTCACAACTTCTTCATTAAACGCTTCCGCTATTACATTATTCCTACCCAGAGTTTACCCTTGCAAAAGATCCTAAGGGCTTTTCTCAGCCCAACATGGTATGAGAGATATCAAGGGAAATTCAATTACTGTCAAGTCATCTACAACATCAGAAGACATGGCAACAAACAAGGAAAGGAGCTCCTCTAACGGCTCCCAGGGTACTACTCCTACTCCACCTCCTGCCTCTGGCCTGCAGACAGAGGAGGACACGGCAACAATACCAGCAGCACCTTCGGCAAGTCAACCTGCCAGCTTCGACCAGAGCATGATGGAGAAGTTCTTCTCCTTCATGTCGTTTTACGAGCAACACCAGCAATCGGCACCTGCGCAGTCACACAACAGCAACAACAACGAAGTCACTCCTATGAGTCTTGATGGCTCATCGTACGCTCGTGGAAATCAGCAACAGCAGCCTACCTTTGCTCCGTACGAGCGCGGCTCCATCAGCTTCATGCCGCACCCGCAGCCTTCACCTGGACAAGAAAAACCACTGGACGCACTACAAGTTCAGTCGCAATTCGCGCACGTCTTAAAACTGCAGACATCAAGACCTTTCGACGGAAAGGATTTCTTCACTTGGTCATTTGAATTTAGTTGATGATGGAAGGCGCGCAGATACTTGGCTTCTTCGACGGGTCCCTGCCATACCCAACAAACGGCACACAGTACGAGAAGCAGCAGTACACCTATCAATCAATGATGGCGTACACCATCCTACTGAGGAACGTCACACCAACTCAGCAGCAGAACATACAGTCTTACCGAGGCTACGGCAACTCCGCTAAGCTCGCGTACAAGCACCTGAAGGACCTGTATCAAGCAACAGACAGCGTTAATCTGAGTCGGCTAATGGCGCAGTTAACAACGGTCGAAATGAAACCAGGCGAGAAAGGATTGGCGTATATCACTCGCTTTCGCGAACTGCGCGACAAGCTTCTTCGATGCGGAGGGTCGATATCTGAAGACGCATTCGTGACAGTCGTAATTGGCGGCCTCGGTCCTCAATGGCGCGCCACAAAAGCAATTCTTTGAGCCCACGGAAGAGTCTCTGAGACAGCACTTTGCGCGAAAATTCACGCTGAGCAGCAGGACATGGACCTGCAAGTAGAAAGACACAAGAGGAAGACATCAGCATCGGAATTCGCATTCCACACCCAGCGACGCTACAACAACAATAACCGACAGCAACAACCGAAGCCCGTACCTCCGTTCTGTCACATCTGCAAGACGTCAGGGCACCCGCGCACGCACTGCCCGAATCGACAACAGTCAACACCACCGCAGCGGCAGCTTCGACCGTCAAGCAGCCAAGTCGCTTCACAAGCAAATCCCACGACCCAAGTCCAAACCCCAACAACACAAACGGGACAACCTGCACAAGGATCAAGAAATATTGTCAGTTGCATGGCACGACTGAGCGAATCTTGCATCACCGAGTCACCACCGTACTACTCACCGGAAGAACAAGTCGACAACGCCACACCTCAACGCGAGTCACTTCAGCCGAACCCGACATACGCAGCCATCGCTCAAAGCGAGCCATCCGGGAAGGACACGTGGTTCTTGGACAGTTGCTGCGGACAGCACATGTGTTCTTCAGGACGCTTCGTGCAGCGAGAGTATCAACTTCAACGCGAAGTAGTCATCACCGTCGCCAACAATCAGAACCTGCGCACACGACGACAAGGAGTGGTACAACTTCAGTCGCGAGAAACAAATGTCATCCTACAGATGTCCAAGGTCTTAATCGCAGAAGGCCTCGGCTACAACTTACTGAGCGTCAGCCAGTTGATGGCGAAGGGCATTCATCTTGAAGCAGACAGCACCACCCAAGAGTTCAAGCTGTACCACGGGAAGGGCGGCCTTTACATCGGAAAGGCAATCTTGAAGAACAACGTCTTCGTTCTTGATTTTGTTCGAAATCTCGGCACAGCAGACAGCGACGGCATCGTCACCTTCACTTCCTGGACCCACCCTCCAGATCTTGATCCAGACTTCAGCCCCGGCGGCTTCTGGCACTCACACACCATTCCTGAAGCAGAGAGAACAAGGGCGTTAGCAACAATTCAACATTCGGCAGCAGCAGAAACAACATCGGCAGCAGCAGAGACAACATCGGCAGCAGCAGAAACAACATCGGCAGCAGCAGAGACAACATCGGCAGCAGCAGAGACAACATCGACAGCAGCAGAGACAACATCGGCAACAGCAGAGACAACATCGGCAGCAGCAGAGACAACATCGACAGCAGCAGAGACAACAACGGGAGCAGCAGAAACGTCAACACCAGTCGCTGGTCCTTCAACGGCACCGCCCTTCATCGACGACACGCCACCGACACCCGCACAACAACTCAATCCGACATGACGAGAAGTCCACCGAAGCGCCAACTTCACCGCCAGCTTCTACTCCAACTCCGACATGTACCGACGCTCGCCCGGACACCGCGCCAGCGAAAGTACCTGGCACGCAAGGATGGGACATCCAAGCAACACAGTATTAAACAACACAATAGGAGAAGGCGTGCTCGACAAAGACTCACTTCTACTGACCGACGGCAGAGAACTTCAGCGAGCCCGTGGAACGTGCTTCACCTGTCCTGAAGCTGACTTACCGCATCAGCCGTTCGTCTCGCATCACAATCCAAGCGCACCTGCATACGCACCACTCGAGAAGGTGTACAGCGACATCCTATACAACCGTGAGCCTGTACAGAACGCATACAACTATACCATCACGTTCATCAACGCCGCGACACGTTACGTTTGGCACCTGAATCTCCCAAGCAAGGATATGGCGTTCGAAGCGTTCGTCGCCTGGCTCCCTGTAGCAGAAAGAGAATCGGGCGTAAAACTGAAAAGCTTCCAGTCAGACGGGGGAGGAGAATACACCTCACAGAGGTTCAAGCAGTACTTGGCAGAGAGGGGAATCAAGCGGCTCATCTCCCTTCCCTACGCCCATCAACAGCAAGGTGTAGCAGAAAGGATGAACAGGACCCTCCAGAACACCATGCGCAAGCTGCTACGTGGCATGCACCTGCCCAACCACCAGTGGCCCGAAGCAATGGACCACGCCGTCATGCTGCACAACTTGCTCTCGTCATCATCGCTCCCGAACAACGCATCACCGCATCTGCTGTGGACAGGAAAATTGGGCAGCACAAAAATGTTGAGAGTTTTCGGCTGCATGGTACAGTACCGACCCCCATCTGCACGAGCCGGCCGATTCTCTCAACGCGCACAGTGGGGAGTACACCTGGGCATCGAGAAGCACTACAACGCATGGAAAATTTTTGACGTCGAGACAAAGGAAACAGTGGCAGCACGTGATGTCATTTTCTACGAGAACCTCACCCTTCGATACTACCTCGCCAACTTGCAAGAAGGAAATCCCGACCGCAGCGATGGTTTTCGTGGAGACCGAGCCTTCGCCTCGGCAGCCGACGAAGCCAACTGGGACGAGCAGAATGTGGACGGAGCCTCGGAAGAAGCCGGACCTCTCCCCTACTGCTCCGTTGACATCCTGATGGATGACGAAAATCCTCGCGAAAGCATCAACGCCGAAGTCTACTACGACTTCGCCGACAACGGTTACGTTACACCTGCTGAAGTCAACACCAACGAAGCAGAACGCGTAGGACCCAACTTCGCACCTGATCCAGAAGCTGGAGACGAAGCAGTTTATCCCGAGGACACCACACTCCCCCGCTACACACAGAGCGGACTCCAGATACTCGGGCTCGTCACCGCAGTCCACGGCGCAGCCATTCCTAAGGAGCCTGCGACGGTTCAACAGGCTCTGGGGGGGGAGCATAGGGAAAAATGGCGCGAAGCCATGGACAGGGAGCTGAAGGCATTAGAGGAGCGCAACACGTGGAAAATAGTTCCTATCGGCGTAGCACGGAACAAGACCATTCTCACCGGAAAATGGGTCTTCCGTGTAAAGACAAAACTGACGGCACCATCGACAAATTCAAAGCGCGCTGGGTCGTACGCGGCTTCGACCAAGAACACGGACGCGACTTCACCGAAACATTCGCTCCGGTCAGCCGACACACCTCACTACGCATTCTCCTCGCGATCGCCGCCATGAAGAAGAAGAAGCTGCGGCAAATCGACGTCGCGAACGCATTCCTCTACGCACCTGTCGACGCAGAGATCTTCGTGGAGCTACCACACGGCTCCAGCACGGACTCCACACACGTCTGCCAGCTACTCAAGTCGCTCTACGGCATCAAACAACCCCCGCGGCTATGGCAACAGTACCTGCACGCTCGCCTCATTCGCATCGGCTTCAAGCAACTACCGCACGATCAGGGGATGTACCGGCTCACGAAATGCACAGATTACATCCTGCTAATCGTCTACGTAGACGATCTCCTCTACATCGGCTCAACCGACAGCGTCACTACCTGGTTCGAAGGGGAGCTGCAGCAGGATCTCACGCTCACGGTCTCATCTACCGTCACACAGTACCTAGGCCTCAACATCCGAGAAGAAGACGACGCGATCTACCTCAGCGCCGCGAAGTACGCCGACACCATCGCCAAACGCTTCGCTCTCATGCCGACCGCCATCTCCACGCCATACCGCCACACGACAGGAAGCGACAAGAGAGGATCCGCTCTACTCAAGCCCGCCGGCATACGCGACTACCAGAGGAAGCTGGGATGCCTCCTCTTTGCAGCTGTTACCTGCCGTCCTGACCTTTCATACTCCGCAAGCCAGCTCGCCACCTACCTCAAGAAGCCCGAAGCAGAGCATCTGGCGGAACTCGACCGCGCTCTTCACTACCTCGTCAGCACCCCGACGATCGGCCTAACTTACTATAAGAACGCAACTGCACCGACCAAGTTAATCGGTTGCGTCGACGCCGATCACGCTGGCGACTCCGACAACAGACGCTCGCGCACCGGCTACATCTACCGCCTCGAACCTATCGGTCCTATCTCCTGGCAGTCGAGCAAGCAGGAGTTAATCGCCCTCTCATCAGCCGAAGCAGAATACATTGCACTCTGCTCAGCCACCAAGGAAGGACTTTATCTTCGCGAGTGCTTGAAGAAGCGAAGTTAGCCGAGTTACCCAACTTCACCCTGTTCTGCGACAACCAGTCGGCAATTCGCATCGCCAACAAGAACGGCTTCGCGAACAGGACGAAACACATCGCCCTTCGTTATTTCTTTGTGAAGGACGAGATAAAGAAGGGGAGACTCGAGCTGTCATACTGCCCCACGTCCGAGATGGCAGCTGACTACTTGACCAAGAAACTCGGAAAGCAGAAGTTCGAGTATTGCATGCTGCTGACTGGACAGAGCCACGTCACCAGCAGCGACACTCCAGAAGCGAAGGGGAGTGTTGGAAACAATCAGTCTTAAGCGCCTCTGTCGTGTCGAAACACCGCACCAGAAGCGAAGTGAACCATATCGAAGCACCCGCGAGTCAACCCTCGGAGGTTGAGAGGTTGCTGGAGGTTACGCGAAAGTCAAAGGTCAGCGACCTTTGACCTGACAAGTACAGCGCGACAGCAAGGACACACAACTGACTCGCTACAGAGCAGTTGCCCGAGTCGTCACTGTATCGAACCGGAAAAGCAACAGTAAAGTAGTTATAACTGTATCTCTTCATATTCCTTGTACTCATATATAATCTTGTATCTCTTTGCTTTAATCAATCTACTTTGCCCTCACATACTAGCGCAAGGTGGTTCACAACTTCTTCATTAAACGCTTCCGCTATTACATTATTCCTACCCAGAGTTTACCCTTGCAAAAGATCCTAAGGGCTTTTCTCAGCCCAACACAGGAGCTGCGCGATAGCTGGCCAGGAGAACGGGTAGTTGCTCCTAGCGGCCATGAATTTTACAGGCCCTCCTTCGGCACCAAAGGATCCTTGCCCTCGACGGTCGAGATGGACCGTGGCCTCCCTTCCCCCAGGTGGCGGACAGCAATCGCTGTTCCCCAACACTCCTCTAAGCAGCATCCTCTGCGTCAAAGCTTTCCCCACTAGCTCCGCCACAACATACCGCACCTCCTCCAGCGCCTAAAAAAATCTCCCAGCCCTCAAGCCAAGCATATAAGAAAAGCACCATCAGTACCCTTCCCACACCAAGACTCCTCTAAGCAGCATCCTCAGCTTCCCCCACCAGCTCCGCCAGCTCATACCGCACCTCCTCCAGCGCGTCATTGATGTCCCCCACTATGCGCGCCAGCGCCTGCCTCACCTGCGCCACCGCGGCGTCATACTCTGCATCTAGGCGCGCCACCGCGCACTGCTCCTCCCACTCGCCCTCCCCGTCCTCGTCCCCATCCCCATGCCCCTCCGCACCACTGCCCGTGCCACCACCCGCAGCGTTGCTACTGCTGCTGCTGTGGCCGCACCCGCACCCGCCTGCCCTGCGTGCAGCAGTGAAGGCGGCAGCAGCGGCATCAGGTGGGATCCCCTGGAGGGGCGCAGCCATGCCTGGCAGCCCCTGGCCACCACCTGCACGCCCTGAAGGAGAGGGGTCTGCGGTAGGGCCACCTGCAGGAGCATGTGACTGGGCTTGACTTGGGATTTGAGTGGGGGCTTGTGCAGGGGCTTGGGAGGAGGCGGGGATGCTGGTTGGAACAGGGGCGTGAGGAGAGGCCAGTGAGGGAAGCGCCAGCTCGCGGGTGATGTGGGCATCAGCACCATTGGACGGTGCAATAGCGACACCCTTGTCTGTTTCTGCATCACCGTGGGACCTGAGAGTCAAGCTCTGTGTGTCCCTGTGTGCTACTCTCCGTGGGCTTTCTGCTGCTGCCTGCTGCCCGCCGCCCACACCTGCCTGCTCCTCACTGCCCTGCTGCTGCTCACCATCTTGCATCCGTACATCACTATCTGCACCACCATTGGCAGCACCATTGGCACCACCACTGGCATCGCCGTCGTGCTCACAAGCCCCTGCGCATCGCCCCTCGCTCTGCTGCCGTCCCTGCTGCTCTTCCAGTGGCTGCAGCTGCTGCAGAGGATGCGCGTGGCCTGGGTGCCGCTGAGGCAGAAAAGAGGCGATTTCAGCACGCGGGCGGTCGGACGGGCGGAGGGACTTGCGCAGCACGTGATGCACGGCCGTCTGGTGGATGGGGTGGCATGATGGGATGGGAGGCAAAAGATCGGGTTGTCACATTTGCGCATGGGACAGTGGGGATGGAAGCACGCAATTGCATCCCATCCCATCCCATCCCACCCCATCCCATCCCATCCCATCCCACCCCATCCCATCCCATCCCATCCCATCCCATCCCATCCTCCACCGAGTCTTTCTCACCAGGTGCAGCTTCTCCCGCTCCTGCTCCTGCACGCGCCGCACAACGTCCGCCAGGTCCGCGCGCCCCACGCCCTCCGCCCGCAGCTGCGCCTCCACCTCGCGCACCTGTTGGGGGGGGGGGGGGGGGGGGGGGGGAGGGCACAGGTGCGGGAAACAGCGGCAAATCGATCGGCCAGAAAGCATGGTAATGCAGCGCATCCTCGCCAGAAGGTTTGGCTGCGAACTCTAATGTGGGGTTGTGATTGAGCGACGCTTTAAGAGACTCAAACGAAGCTCGCCTGCTACTATCTGCTGGTACCTTGAGCTCGCCTGCTACTATCTGCTGGTACCTTGAGCGAGCAGCGCGTGAAGTCGGCCGTTATGCCCTGGCATGCGCGGTGGAAGGCGGAATCCGGCGAGGCTCCTGATAGGTTGTCCGCGAACGCGCTGCGGGGAAGTAGGAAGGAAGGCGAGTGACACAAACGAGGGCGAAAACATGATGAGCAGAAACTCTTGGCTCTTGCTCGCAGAGTTGCCTTTTAAAAGCAACTTGACACGGAGTCGGGTGTCTGAATAGGAAACAACGGCAAGGATTTGGTCTCGGCGACCTGAGTAAAACTAAGGACATGGAGAAGTGGTACGAGCGCATGACTCGCGATGCTAAAGACGGTGGAGCCGCACCCTTCGAAAGCGTGGTAGATCCGCGCGCGATCCGCCTGGACGCTCAGGAAATCTCGAAGCAGATCCGCGACGGACATGGCGAGACAGCTGAGTGGAGAGAACAGATTCCGAGCGATGCGAATGCGAAGCCAGCAAAAATCAACTGCTTGATTGATTCGGGCACGAACAGCTGAAATGAGCGGTGGAGGTCGACAAGGTACTGAACTGGAATGGACGACCGAGATAACGTTGTTTCCAATTTCAAGAAAATTCTGACGCTTTGGGCGGTTCAGAATGGTTTATCTGTCTACTACTATGTTGTGGTAGCTTATAGTATGTTGCAGAACGGTGATGGTCCACACCCTCTCAACTTTTTTAGGGTGTTCCACTCCCCCACCCTAGCGAGTCCTCCTGGACGAAGACCTTTTTTTCTGGGGAAACTATATCCCAGATCCTTAGTTTCAGATTTCTCTCATATTTACCCCCAGTTTTACTAAAAAAGTACAACTTTCTGGCATTTCGCTCACGCGAGGCCCAAAGTATGTTCAAAACTGGTCCTGCGGGGCAAAGTTTTTGACACGTGTCTTCTTGTTACCATCTGCGACGTCGTGCTGCGACAAAGGACCTAGTGGTTCACGGTACTGCAAGACGACTCTCAGCATTTCACGAATATCTGCGAGGAACAAAAGTAACCCGCTAAACGAACGAATTGATGATGTATCTCTAGATTTTAGGGCGTGCTCGCAACATGGCTACGAGTCATTTCCCCCAAAGGAACATATTTATTCAGTTTTTGGACGTGAAACGCCTCCATATTTGACCGTGGTCGGGATTCATGTCCTCGAAGTCACAGGCAATCTGCGGGCTGGTGTGTTGTGTCTTCGCACGGGCCCGTACACAGGCAATCCCCGAAGTCACTCTCTTCGTACGGGCCCCTAGCTCACTTCGTCAGGGTACGATTCGAAGCAGTTCAAAGAGCCCATCCACTGCGCCTCCCTCTCAGTTCTCCTGCCACCTGTCCATCCTTGCGCACAGCAGGTCCTAGGAGCTTTACACTGGTCCTTGCCGCCATTTGTCCTGTCTGAACGGACTGAACAACATCCGCCTAGCACGACAATTCTTCGTCTCCACGTCGCCTCTGTGTGCTAGTAGCCGTTTCAGGGTTTAGGGCTGGCTGGGGTGCGAGTTACTCTCCGCCGCGCATACCCTTTCCGCTCTCTCGCATGCGCGGCGCGCCATGAAGCGCGGCAGGCAGGGGGGGTCCGCGCTCCCCCCGTGGCTCGCGTACCGCCTCTCCCAACTCGCCCCTCCCGGTTCCTTCATTCACTCTTCTTACCACAGACTACGACAAAACCTCGCCTCCTCGCGCCGCTCCCAGGCCGTCGCCGTCTCCGTCCTCGCTACAGTCATTCTTTTTATCGTTATCACCCTCCTCCGATCCCGTCCCCCTGCCGACACACGGCCGATCGAGGAGCGTGAGAACTGGCGAATAGAGGCGAACCGCGCGTGTCTGCGGAAGAAGGAATGGCGGCGTCCGCTGTGTTGGCGCACGGAGGGCATCGTGTGGCACGTGCGCCAGTTCGAGATCTGGAAAGTCGTCGCGTGGGAGGCGGCAACCACCGCCGCCGCTGACGCTGCCGCAAACCCAGAAACAGCCTCCACAACCGGCGTCGGAGGAAACAGCGAAAACGGCGAAGACTCTGCATCAGCGGGTTCAGCATCACCGGCTGTAGCGGGATCGGCTGTTGCGGGCGTGCTGCCGTCGTCAGCCGTGACCGTCCCGATGAGCCAGATCGACCTGGGGATTCTCAAGAGCCCCGCGCTCGCCGCCAAATGGACGGCGGGCACAAAGCCGGCGCCGGACGGGCTGCTGCACGTGCTGGTGGACCAATTCCCGTGCGCCGCGCACGGCTGCTGCGCCATCCACTGGCAACTACGACCCAACTCCACCGACCTGCTCTCGTTAGGGAACCACTTTGTGCGATTCGAGTACTCCGCGCTGCTCAAGATTCCGATCGAGCCGAAGTATATTTTGGATGCGGGCGGGACGGGGATGGCGGCGCTGGCGTTCGCGCTGCTGTACCCCGACGCGCTGGTGGTGCGCGTGGAGCCCGAGGCGGAGAACTTCCGCGTGGGCGTCGTGAGCAGCGCGCGCGTGGGGAACATCGTGCACGTGCGCGCCGCGCTCTGGGACCGCATCGCGCCGCTCTCCCTGTGCGAATCGCAGTCGGAACTGCCCGGGGATGCTGACTGGCCGTTCGCGAATTCGAGCCGGCAGTTAGGGTTTGTGACAGAGGAAGGCGGGGAAAGCGGAGGCGCAGGGGGGGTGGGTGGCGGAGCGGGGAATGGGAAGAAGAAGAGGGTGAAGGAAGCGAAGCGGACAAGGTACCAGGAAAGTTTGGTGGGAGCCGGGCCGACATGCGAAGGCAAGGTGAGAGGGCACGTGCAGGGCAGCACGCTCACAGCAATCATGGCAGCGTATGGAATCCCGAGATTTGATTTGGTGAAGATGGATATTGAGGGGGCGGAGCGGAGGGTGTTTGCGCACAAGCCGTCGCTGAGGGTGCTGCGCGGTGTGCAGGTGTTCATAGGCGAGCTGCATGAAGGGGGAGGCGTGTGCGAGGGGTGTAAGGGAACGGTGCTGCGGAATTTTGAGCGCTGGGGAGGGTTCAAGAAGTTTGTGGATGGGCGGAATGTGCTGATGCTGAGTCGAGACCTGTTCTCATGCTAGCAAGAGGACTTGGACGTCCAAGGTGACTGTGAATGCTGCGGTAAGGCTTGGTCTCATGTTGCGACCGAGCCAAGCCAATCAACTAAAGCGGTATCTGGTGCAGCCCACTTTTGCTAGTACTGGCAGCAGATTGCCACTGCTGCGGCCACTTGTTGTGTATAAGAGAATCTCAAAATGTTCGGTTCAGAGGAGACTTGGTGCTCTCTCGTGGCAACCTGGCATCTTGCTCATGGTCATGGAGATGCCTCAATCAACAAAAATGGCAAGGTTATTCATGGTGGGCTGGACTGTCAAAATGCCGAGTAGGTGATTATACAAATAGAAAGGAGAAACACAGTTCTCAATATAAATAGTTGCAGTAGCGCGCACCCTAAACTGACTGTGGGGTAGAGGTGGTTGTGGCTGGCGAAAGTAGACGAAGCACGGCGATGACTGCTTTGGTCGCGGAATTTCGCGTGTGTGCGCGACCAGTAGGCGAAGCATTTACTGCCCGCGCAGATTGTTTCTCGTCAATCACGTGATTTCCAAGCGCAGCACCAAGAATTACTCCGTTACCAGCACACATAGATTAATTATCGGGCGCTAAGCGCTGGCGGTACATTCATGACGAATCACGACGGCGGAAACTGGGGGCGAGGGTGTTCAGCGAGGCGGGGGAAACTGGCTCGCGAGCGACAGATTCCAGCCAGCCGACGATGTACCCGTTTGGGGGGAGGACGAACGGGGTTTATTGGTGGCGAACGTTTGACAATCTCCGTTTGGCTACGGTCAACTTGTTGTGACATGAAATATGTAGAGCGCTGGCAAACGCGTTCAGCCTTTCGACCCACCGCAAAACAAGCAACCCACAACACACAACTCACTCGCGGAAGTACCGCAGTTATCGGAACGAAAGCGTGTATGAGCTCCCTGAAGCCTATTCGCCGTGTACCTCGTCGCAACCCTCCTCATCCAATAAAAATTGCCAGCCTAATCGTTTGACTAGCCACAAGCTGGCGCACCTCCCGTCATCGCCGCCCCTCGTGCCGAAACTCCTTTCGCGTTCCTCCCCCATTGTGACCAATGGCCGTCATGACGGAAGTCGCTACTCCCCTTACTACTGCCAGTAACTCATATTATTCAACACGATCGCCTAGTCCCAGTATAGAGCAAATGCACGTTGGCCTCCGGCGCGCAGCGGCGTTTTCTCCCCACCCCCCCCCCCCCCTCCCCGGGAGGAGGGCCTCCTCTCCCCAACCCCCCCTCCCTCCCCGCGCCTCCAAAACCCGGGCCGCTGTGTGCCCCTGTTGCGCCGCCATACGCGCCTCTTCTTCCGCAACCAATCGCGCTGCATTATCGGCGAGTCCGCAGCGCGGTAGTTGGACTGATTTATTGGAGAGAATTGCCGCGGCGCGGGTTTAGGTCTCGCGAATTTTTTTCATCGCGCTAAAATTTTTACACAACCCAAAAGGCACACGTCCCACCTTTTATCGCGAGCGGCGCGCGGTCCCGGCACTTTGTCTGCAAATTGGTAGTGTAGATGTAAGTGTACGGTCAGGTCCGAAGTTTTTGCCAGAAACCCAAACCAGACCCTCCAACATTGTTGGAGCCATACAAGCGTAGTACAGTGTTGCCAGGCCTACGTGTGACAGCTCGTACTTTAGGCTCGACAAGGCGCCACCAAGTCGATGGTCCTATGAGCGCCAAATGGCAGTCATTGAGACGATGTGTTAATGAGCAACGGAAACTGAGCACATCGAACGTGGACCAATAAGGTGACGTTTCGGGACGATCCGGGGTTATTCATCACGGTAAACAATGTCAGACAAGTTTCCCACCAAAAACCATGCATGCACCAGTCTGACGTCAACGCGGATGCACTGGCTGAATGTGTTATGACATTTCACAGCAACAAAATGAGCACCAATCGCAGGCAGCCGTTCATGAACAAAGCTGCCCACGTGGTACGTTTAGCCCCGTTGCCACATGTCCTCATTAACACCATGCGTGAAACGGCCAACGTGCTAATTACAACGAACCAAGTCCAATCCGCATTTTATCTACAAAGTTTATGAGCATGCCAGCTGCACGCCACCTGGCCTCCGAGGGAATCTACCAATGTGATTCTCACCATTCAGGGACACCCATGAGGGTTTGCCACCCCATGCTTGGCCCTGTGTACAACCTCGATTTGCTAAAGAACAGACCGCGAGCATGAGCGAACGAGGATAAACCAGCACACGGTTCCACGTGGACGAGAATCGGATAAAACGACGTTCGCGACGCGATATGCATCCAATCGGTGCTCGAATTGTTCAGCGTGCAATTCCCGCAAGCGAGTGCAGTTGTTGCCCGTGATTAGTCACAAGACCCCAGGCCCTCGCATTCTTATTCATTGTCATTCTTGCTCATTACCCACCGACCTGTGCTCGATGTTTGGCTTTCCGTTTCAAACAATCTCGCATTAGCAGTCCCGCTCACCGTTGTTCACAAGTTTGAGCCCTTTACTCCTTCGTTGCCGTTAGCCTGAGACTCACCCGCGTTCACCTCTAGCCACTAGAGATGCCTACGGGGCGGCCGGACGACCCAGTCGCACTTGATATCGAGGAGGATGACGACCTATTGGAAGTAGAGGCCACGTCGGATCACGGCGGAACGGCCGGAGAGGATGCTACTAAAGTCCCAAGCGGACGCCGCTCGCGTAACAGGGGCGGCCAGCACCAAAAACGTCAAAAGACGACTCGTGCAGAACAGCAACCAGCGACCGGCCCGAATACTAGGGCGCACCCGGCACGGGCCACGCCAGAACCGTATTCCTTCCAACCCCCGCCTCCCCCCCAGAAGTCGCTACCACCGGCACAGGATCTTATTGCGGACATGGCAGGGAGCATGAAGCAGCTCCCGGGCATTACCCCGGCGTGCCGAGCTAGGAAGGAACCGTCGGTCAAGAGTGGCAACTGGCCCACGAAGCTGGTTTCTAACTGGCATGGGTTCGGCACTACGTTGAACGTTGCCGACGCTCTCCACATGCAGGACGATGCACCAATCACGGACAACGCACTGGACTTCCACAACATGTAAGTCCCGCCAAGTCAATGGAGAAGTTTTATCGCTTGTCAATACTCGCGGATCTATTTTTGCAACACTGCTTCCTTCTAACGGCCGCAACACAACCCCCCTGTTCGTACCTGTACAGCATCCTGGACATCCGCCATCCGAAATTGGGCAACGGAAAAACGTGGATCGCGCTCGATGTCAAAGCTTACGACTACTGGGTGTCACAAAAGAAGCTCATCGCATGCTGCGACGACAAGGACTCCTTTTTGCGCTTCGACTATGTGGCAATTTTTGCCGCGGCTGAGTACGTGATCCAATCTCCTGCCCGTGGTTTTGCTAATGGCTAGGGCCCTCTAATCACTACCATCGTCCTCTTTTCAGGTTCCACTTCAGCTTGTTTGTTCTGGAGAACGCAAGCACTCTTGTGACATCATCAGACGGTGGTGAGGAGCTCCCCACCCCCAAGACGGGTGTACTCTCACCGGTAGGCATTGTTGTAAGTTAACTTCGGGCCATAGCAGGCCTGGATCTGCTTGGCGTAGTCCCAAGGGGCGTTAAACGGCGCTGCACGGACGAAGTTGCCGAATTTCCGCCAAAGGTACTTCCTCTTACGTCCCATACCCGGCCACCACCGGGCCCGCATGCGGCGGTCGCATGTGTGCTCTGCGGGATCGGACAGCTCCACGATTCGCCACGGTCCGTTCCGCTGGAGACGCGTGTAGCTGCACCGCCATGGACAAGGGGGGTCCAACCCAAGCTTCTGACTCTTGCACAATGCTAGCGCCGATGCCTTCCTGGTAGACTTCATGTAGAAACCGTATTTATGAGTCACCGCAGCATCAAGCAAAGCATAGAGGCAATGATCCCGCGAGGAGTACCAGTTACCCTCCTCAATGGCAGCGTTGTCATTGATAGTAGGCCCCTCTTCGGGTTCAAACTCTACGTCGAAGTTCTCCAGTATAATGTCATACATGTCACGGCCATTAGCCGGAGGTTCCTCCATCGTGTATCTGATACAACACCTAGGTTATCCCCTCGCTATATGTACATGGTCGTCTGGTAGCCTCGCTTTTTAACAGCGAGACGCCAACACATGTGTACGCCATGTAGAACTGTCTCTGGTGAGACGACTACGGTGGACTCGGAAACCCTGAAAATTCGTACAACAGCTAGGAACAACAATAATTCAGTTGACAGTCCCAGGTGCCATCTTACTGGCAGCGGCTGCCACCAGTGCGAATCGTCAGAACTCGCGGCGCCTGAATCGTGTTATGTTCGCTGGCGCGTTTATTATCAGATTCTGAACACACTGTACCCAATCACACGTCGCCTTGTGGCATGCATATGGTAAAAGTTTCGCGATGATGGCAAAATTACACGGATCGTTCAAAAACTCGCAGATCGCCCGCCAACACAACGATTCGCATGCATTCTTGCATGACGTGTCTGACGCAAGTACTTGCACGTGGAATCTAGTTCAGAACGTCAGAATCGAACCGAGTCGCCCGACAGATGAAGTTGTGTAGCGCAGGGTCCACGTTACGTTTACGTAGAACCGCGTGGCACGTTCGAAAGAATGGCTAAATAACACTCGCCAGTCTTGTTTCGCCACGTTCAACCCCACAAACCTCCATTCCCCCACAGTTCTGAACCGAAACTGATTGCCGAACCTGGACGCGCCACACATACGCCGAACCGACTTCATCAGTGTGAGGAACGAAATGCCCAATAGGATGAAACTACGTGGCAGTTAAGCTCGATGTCAACCAGCAAACTGCCCACCGACATTTTGGAACCCCCGAAAAAAAGGCCTTATGGTGTTTAAATGAAGCTAAATCCGGGGAGCGCGCGCCGCTCGCGATAAAAGGTGGGGCGTGTGCCTTTTGGGTTGTGTAAAAATTTTAGCGCGATGAAAAAAATTCGCGAGACCTAAACCCGCGCCAATTCTCTCGATTTATTGTAAGAACACCAAGTTAGATTCACCACATAAATCGACACCAGCCTCGGAGACCCCACATTCTCACACCGCTGCTCGCTCATTGCGTGCCTTCCTCTCCTCCCTCTGAGTCGCGCCTTTCTAGTTCCCACCCAATCATCTCACCTCCTCGCCACCACGAGCGACGTGATTCGCGGCGCACGAAATCGCTGAAGCAACTTGCCGTTGGGTCGCCGCTATCGTTGATTTCCGTCTCCTTATTTCCCTGGGCCGTCTCCTGTCGTCATGAAGCCCCGCGGCCAGCGGCGGTCTGCCCTTCACGTTGGGCTCGCCGCTTTTATTGCGGGTCTCGTTGCAATGAGCTTCCTCGCGACGCGCGCCAGCGCTCAAGATGGTGAGTCGCAGGCCGCACACCACTGGCAGTGGCATGCCCCCCAACTGCTTCACACTCTTGCATCCCACGCTCTTCTGTTTCACCCGCTTGCTTCGCACCCTCTCACTTGCGTGTCACCCACTTCCTTTCACCCCTTTCTCAATCCTAACCTCTTGTTTCCCACGCGCTAGCCTCTAGCTGTAGTGTACCTGGAAATGTTCTCGTCGTTCTCACATCTCTAGCCTGTGGCTGTAGCGAAATAGGAAGGGAGTCGGAGTGTGGGTGGGTGTGACGACGTCATTTAGCGAAATCACTGCACTTGTAACATCATTTTTTTACTCTACCCATGGTTTCCTGTGCAGACGCGTGTGGCAGCAAGTGTGGGACCGTTGCGGAGTGCGTTGTGGCTGCTGATGGCACTGGTGCATGTGAGTGCGTGGACGGGTCTACCTTCAACCAAGTTGACAATACATGCGACGGTGTTGTTGTGGGTGAGTGCGGGATGTGGGTGGGGGCCGGAGTGTGGGTGGGGGCCGGAGTGTGGGTGGGTGTGACGTCATTAGCAAGACTCTTCTCACCTTTTCCCCTTTCTACCTTGCATTAACCCATGATTTTCTGTGCAGATGCGTGTGGAAACAAGTGTGGGACCGTTGCGGAGTGCGTTGTGGCTGCTGATGGCACTGGTGGTGCATGCAAGTGTTTGGACAATTCTACCTTCAGTGATCTTGACAATACATGCGATGGTGTTGTGGGTGAGTGCTGGGATGTCTTGGCCGGGGGGGAGGTGGGGGGGGGGAGGGGGTGGGGAGGGGAGGAGAGGAGGGTGGCGGAGTGTGGATGTCATTGACGAAATCTCTGCTATTGTATGCAATAGCAGAGATTGGGCAGAGTGTGGATCTCTGCTATTAACCCCTTTCCCTACTCTACCATTTTGGACAACCCATGTTCTCCTGTGCAGACGCAACAGTGACTGTGCCAGCAGCAGCAGCAGCAGCAGCAGCAGCAGCAGGTTCGGGAGGTGATGTGTGCGCCAACAAGGAGTGTGGGACCGATGCTGAGTGTGTTGTGACTGATCTTGGCGCCGGTGTTTGCCAATGCTTTGACGGTTCTACCTTCAGCGATCTAGACAAGACATGTGATGGTGTTGCTGTGGGTGAGTGCTGGGATGTGGAGGAACGGAGTGTAAGTGGGTGTGACATCATTGGCAAAGTCTTTTTTGGAGTTTGCTTCCCGTGTGCTAGCTGGGATTGCGGCCGCAATGGTGGTGTCTGTCAAGTGAATGGTGATGGCGTTCCGGAGTTCGCGTGCTTCTCCTTACCCTTCTCCTCCCCTCCTTGTTCCCGCATGCCCACTGCAGACCCGTGCGCAACAGTCATGTGTGAGAAAGAGTTTCTGCCAGTGTGCATGGTGGTTGGTGGAAAGGGGGTGTGCGACTGTGGCTACGGCTATGTCATGGAGAACGGCGTCTGCATAGGTGAGCTGGACACCATACCACCAAGGCTTGCATTGGTGAGCTGGACACCATACCACCAAGGCTTGCATTGGTGAGCTGGACACCATGCCACCAAGGCTTGCATTGGTGAGCTGGACACCATACCAAGGTGCACCGTACACCCTACATAGTACACTGCATGCCCTGCCCTCTGCAGACCCGTGCTCATCAGTCATGTGTGTAAGCATATTCAGACATCTCGACATTTCCAGTCCCCGCAGCGAGCGCTGGCAAGTGAGTGGTGATGGAGTGCTGGGGATTGCACATAGAGATGAATCCCCTCGTTTAACTCCCTTTTTCTTTCTTCGCCTTGCAACAGCCAACCCATGCTCCTCTCGCAGACCCACGTACTAGATTCGATTGCGGCTGCAATCGTGGTGTGTGCCAAGTGAATGGTGATGGCGTTCCCGAGTGCGTGTGCTTCTCCTTACCCTTCTCCTCCCTCCCCATTCCTGCATGCCCACTGCAGACCCGTGCTCTAGAGTGGATTGCGGCAGCGATGGTGGTGTGTACCAAGTGAATGGTGATGGCGTTCCCGAGTGCGTGTGCTTCTATGGGTTGGACTTCGACGAGTTTGACATGTCATGCTACGGTGAGTGCTGTGCTACACAGGTGAGTGAGTGCTACGGTGAGTGAGTGCCAGTGAGTGCTGTGCTGCACAGGTGAGTGAGTGCTACGGTGAGTGAGTGCTACAGTGAGTGCTGTGCTGCACAGGTGAGTGAGTGCTACGGTGAGTGAGTGCTACAGTGAGTGCTGTGCTGCACAGGTGAGTGAGTGCTACGGTGAGTGAGTGCTACAGTGAGTGCTGTGCTGCACAGGTGAGTGAGTGCTACGGTGAGTGAGTGCTGCATTGGTGAGTTCTGCATTGGTGAGTGCTGCAGTCGTGAAGCAGAGACGATGTGTTTTGCAATAAGAAGCACATGTCACCTGGCACCATTGCGGCCTAGTGCTTTATCAACTTGTGTGCTATTCCACCAGAATTCGGACTTGCTCTATCTTCTCCTCACTCCCCGCACCTCTGCCCCTGCCTAACCCCTCCCTCTCCCTCCCTCCCTTTCCCTTCCACTCTACCACCGTCAAAATAATATTTTCAAACCGCCATCATTACCACCCAACTCTCAACGGCCACGATACGGCACCGTTGCACCAACGGTCACGATGGATGCGCAGGCCCCTTTCTTCAGACGACGGTGCAGCTGCAGCTGCAGGCGCAGGTGAATGGCCGCCAACGCAAGTATGCGGAGAACGTCAACTTCACCACTGACGTGCCGGCAGAGAGAGCCTCTGGCAGCACCGCGTGCACGGACCTGAGCTCAAACTCCAGCCTGCATGGCGACACCAAGATCACCGTCGGGTGAAGTTCGTTCGGTCTTCCTGGGGCCGGCAATGGCATGTGCAAGAGCGTTTCGTTCCACAGCAACCCGGGCTGCACGGACAAGCCCGGGCTGACGATTGAGCGTCCGGTGAAGAATGGCCGATCCTACGGCTCCACGGAAAGGTGTGAGTGTGATACACGCCCCATCATGTGGCTTTGTCTGGTGTGAGTGTCCACATCATGTGTAGCTCAGGGCGTATTCCTGGCTTCGGGTCATCCCGGCTTCATGTCATCCGAAATTTGCGGTATCCAATCGAAAAATTCGAATTTCGAACCGCGGGTTTTCCGATTGGCTACCTCAATTTTCGGATGACACAAACACCGGATGTCCCGAAGCTAGGAATACGCCCTCACTGGCTTTTTCTGGTGTGAGTGTACGGTATTTTGTCCGACAATAATCGTCACGTCATGCTAGTTTTGTCTGGTGTGCTTTTGAGTGCACAAGAGGGGAGCACAGCAATTTAATTATCAGAATTCGCTTCCCTGCTTTAGTGTGACGTGAACGGCAGGAGCGTTGTGTTTGCCTGATGTATGTTCCTCGTGTTTGCCTCTCCTTTCTCAGAATTGTCAAAGGCACGGATTTGCCGAGATCTGTTGGCTGTGAGATAAGTAAGTGCGCGCACGTGTCGTGTCACTATGTCACCTGCTTTCAATGCATACACACAACTCCAGGGTTATTTTCACCTACAATTAAATTGGGTAGTCCTTACTTACATGCACTCTTTGCCGGAATCCCTTTAAACGCCTGGACTTTTTTGTCTTGCTGTGGTGCCCACAACAGCCACGTGTCACAAGGACTGCGGAGCGGCTGAGTGCGTTGTGAAGGACGGCAAGCCGCAGTGCCGGTGCCCCTGGGGTTTTGTGTTCAATGAGGCTGAGAAGAACTGCACCATGAACCCTACACCCATAAACCCTAGTAAGTCTTTGGTTGAGTCTTTACCAACCTAGTGCAAGTGCCCCTGTGCAAGGGTTTATTGTCCACGTGCCTTCGTTTCTCTTACATGTAAATAGAAAGAGAAATGCCTCTTGTCGCCCTGGCAGGCTGATGCTTCTCTAACTGCTTTCCTCCTCTACCCATGGCAGCTGACAACCCTTGCAAGACGGGCACACTGAAGTGCGACAAGAACTCCATGTGCGTTGTGAAGAACGGGCAGGGGACGTGCCAGTGCAACGCCGGCTACACCAAGACCAACGGCCTCTGCACTGGTGAGCTCACCAGGGGGATCTGTTTCAAGGCCGGTGAGGTGATCAGGTGAAGAGGTGGAGAGACAGTCAGTCAACGGGATCACAGTGCTTGGACGTTGTAACAGTCAAGCTTGCATGCCTCTGGGTGTTGTGTGCCTTCACTTGCCCCTCCTCCTTTCAAGCACTCAACCTCAAGCCCTCTCCCCCAACGCCCACCCACATCAGCCATGTGCAAGCCGGCCTGCCCTGCTAAGGCCCAGTGCACGGTGGTGGGAGGGAAGGCGCAGTGCCGGTGCAAGGCGGGTTACACAATGGACAAGAGCAAGAGCCAGTGCACACGTAAGCAAGAGAGACAGCATATAAGCTCCTTTCTGCGATGCCCGCTTGGACGCTGCTGCAGCTCCAGTGACCCTTATCCTTGTCTTTGTCCGTGAACCACACCACGGCCCACTTAAACACGTGAACAAATCCTGTGTTTCATTCCGCCCCCCTGCTCTCATTTATGCCTTCCCTGTCAACCTCGCTAATCCTCCATTCCTCCCGTCACTCTCACCCCACCCTGTTTCATGTGGCAGCCGTGTGCTCGCCTGCCTGCCCTGCTAATGCACAATGCAAGATGGTGCAAGGAACGCCGCAGTGCCAGTGCAATTCGGGTTACAAAACGGACAAGAGCAAGAACAGATGCACTCGTAAGGAAGAAACACATGTATCCTTGCGTTCTGTCCTGCTGTCTTGAAATCTGCTACAGCTCTTGTGACCTCTATGCTTGTCCCTCTCTCTCTCTCTCTCTCTCACTCACTCTCTCTCTCTCTCTCTCTCTCTCTCTCTCTCTCTCTCTCTCTCTCTCTCTCTCTCTCTCTCTCTCTCTCTCTCTCTCGCAAATCTGTGTCCCAACCCAGCCTTCTACCCTCATGCATTCCCTCCCTGTCAACCCAGATTTTCCTCCATACCTCCCATCTACCACCCCCCTCCCCCTCCCCCCCCCCCCCTCTCCCTCTCGCGCTTTCATTTCATGTGGCAGTCATTCCGGTGTGTTCGTCTGCCTGCCCTGATAATGCCCGATGCAAGATGGTGCAAGGAACTGCGCAGTGCCAGTGCAATTCGGGTTACAAATGGACTTCAACAAGAACAAGTGCAAACGTAAGGGAGAGACACAACGTATGCTCCCCTTCCTGTCCTGTCTAGAAGTCTGCTAAACCTCGAGTGATCTTTTATGCTTGTCCCTCTCTTGTACAATCTCTCTGTCCCAACCCAACCTTATACCCTCATGCATTTCTTCCCTGTCAACCCCGCTCATCCTCCATTCCTCCCGTCTGCCCAACACTCCCCCCCATTTCATTTCATGTGGCAGTCATTCCGGTGTGTTCGTCTACCTGCCCTGATAATGCCCAGTGCAAGATGGTGCAAGGAATGCCGCTGTGCCAGTGCAAGGCAGGGTTCAAAATGGACAAGAGCAAGAACAAGTGCACACGTAAGGGAGAAAGACAAGTTTTATTCTTTGTGTAATTTTCATGCTTGCCCCCCTTCCCTCCGCCCCCTCCCCCCCCCATCCCACACTTGCCACCACCCAAGTACCCATATACAATATTTGTGTCCCATTGGTCGTATCAAACTATTTCCACTGCTGTTCCACCCCTGTTTGTCTTCGCTAATCCTCCATTCCTCCCGTCACTCGCACCCCACCCTGTTTCATGTGGCAGCCGTGTGCTCGCCTGCCTGCCCTAACAATGCCGAGTGCAAGATGGTGCAAGGAACGCCACAGTGCCAGTGCAATTTGGGTTATAAAATGGACTTCAACAAGAACAAGTGCACGCGCTGATTATGTTCGCTACAAACGGCTGGTAGACAAGCGACTGGTGGACAAGCAAAAACAAGCAACCCTAGATGGACAGACACAGGGCAAGGGGGCACTTGGTGCAGGCAGCGCTAGGAGGGATGTCAGATGTCATGGCTGACGGGCGGAGCGAGCAACTTTAATTGATTGCCTGGAGGCCAGGAATTATCTTTGGCTGACGGCTGGCTGAGTCATTTTGTGTGTATTAGAAGCTCACTTTACTAGTTGGCTTGTTGTACCGTGAAGTGTGACTATTAGCCAAGCGTGTGCTACTGTAGATGTGTGTGTGTGTGTGTGTGTGTGTGTGTGTGTGTGTGTGTGTGTGTGTGTGTGTGTGTGTATGTGTGTGTGTGTGTCTGTGTGTGTGTGTGTGTGTGTGTGTGTGTGTGTGTGTGTGTGTGTGTGCGTGCGTGCGTGCGTGCGTGCGTGCGTGCATGCGTGCGTGTGTTGTCAGAATGTTATATTCTCTAGCCTGCAGTGGGGTGCTCTATAGCGAGTACAACCCAGTTAGGGTTTGCTATTTGTATCTCAACTGCTGCTAGTGAACCTCCTCTTTCTGTTTCTAACTTTCTACTGCTAGTTCTGACATGCTATCAGAGCAGGTCGACCCCCTTGGGTCGATCCTGTGGGTGGGCCCACCACCTAATGCTTCCGCTGCTGTTCTACTTGTCGCGCGCCTCGGTCGCGCGACGCCTACCGTCATCGCCCGGATATAAGACATATATGTCTTATCTCGTACACTAGAAAAATGCTTGGGTTATCTTATAAATGGGGAGGTTTTGGGTGTCTTATAAGTCTTATAAATGGAGCCATAACCGTTTAGAAGATACCCCCTCGTTATACAATTGCCCCTAATCCTTACACTAGCTTAGCTCGTACACACAAATAGGTGTCTTATAATGAGGCTAGCCTGTTTATAAGAGACACCCGTATAATAGACAACCCCTGTCTACTATTCAACACTGTCTTATATCCGGGTGATGACGGTACTTCCTGCCGCGCGCAGAGCGCGGCGCGAATTTTTTTTTAGGGGTTTTCATCCCGCCGTGCGCTCGGGGCGCGCGGCGGTTTTCTGCCCGCCGTGCGCCCCGAGGCGCGCGGCGGTTTCCTACCGTAGGGGACCCCCGCGCGCCCCCGCCCTGTCCGTTGCGGCGCCCTGGGGGACCCGCGCGCTGCCCCCGCTGCCCCGTCGGTGGTCGCGTCGCCCCGCCACCCCGTCGCGCCGCCCTGGGGAGCCGCGCGCGACCCCTCGCTGCCCCGTCGACGGTCGCGTCGCCCCGCGGGACCCGCGCGCGATCCCCGTCGACCCTCGCGTCGCCCCCCAGAGACCCGCGAGCCGCCCCTGGAGCCGTGCGCGACCCACCCCCTGCCCCGTCGCGGCGCCCTGGGGGGCTGCGCGCGGCCCCTCGCTGCCCCATGGTGGCGCCCTGGGGGCCGCGCGCCTTCCCCCTCGCCGTCCCCGGCGCTCCTACCCCGTTCCGCCCGTTTTAGGGTTTGGGGGTGGGGAGTGTGGGGGTGGCGGTTGTGGGGGTGCCGGTTGTGTGCCCCGTCCCCTACTCCTCCTCCTCCTCCTCCTCCTCCTCCTCCTCCTCCGTCTCCCGCTGCTGCAGCTGCCGCTCAGGGGGGTGGTTGTGTGGGGAGCCGAAGGAGTGGTGCTAGGGGGGTGAAGGGGGAGTGGAGCTAGGGGTGAAGCAGTGGGTATGTGGGGGGTGTGTGGGACTATTGGGGGAGGTTGAGTGGAGGCAGCCGTCGTGTCGTCCGCAGCGCCTGTATTCCGGGACCGTTGTCTCCGGTAGCTCAGAGAGCCTGCTGCACCTGTCGCCCGTGGGTCCGTTGCTCCTGCCGCTGCTGATCAGCCGCAGAGCCTGTTACTCCTGTATTCCGGGGCACTTGCTCCCGGTAGCCACAGAGAGCCTGTGCTGCACCAGTCATCTGAGTCAGCCGCCATTGTGTCAGCCGCTCCTGTTGCCCGTGTGACTGCAGCTTCAGACGTCGTCTCCCATCTTCTCTCCCCTCACGGTCCTTCCTCCTCCTCACTTGCTATCTGTGACCGCCTCTAGCTTTGCTCATAACTTATGAACTATTGCTGTGACTGCTCATTGTGCTGATTGCACCCCACTTTGGCTATGGGGGTGTGTCAGAATGTTATATTCTCTAGCCTGCAGTGGGGTGCTCTATAGCGAGTACAACCCAGTTAGGGTTTGCTATTTGTATCTCAACTGCTGCTAGTGAACCTCCTCTTTCTGTTTCTAACTTTCTATTGCTAGTTCTGACATGTGTGCGTGCGTGCGTGTGTGCGTGCGTGTGTGTGTGTGTGTGTGTGTGTTTGTGTGTGCTCGTTTGTGTGCTCATGTATTTCCGTGGGCGTTGTACATTTGAAACGAAGTGGAGCCAAGTCAATGTTTTTAGCAGGCGTATCTGACTTTTTACTCTGATTCACAGTTCATACAGACTTATTACTCTGATTTTGGAACCTAGGCTGAACTCAAAGTTTTCATATTTTTTTGGGTTGCGAAGCAACCTATTGCAATCCACCTAAAGGGAATTTTTTTTTTTTTCACAAAATTTAAAATTATCTGAAAAAAAAAATGTAAAATAACTGGAAAACGCTTGTTTAGGGTACTAATAAACTTCACAATGTTCTCACATCGTACTTATAGGTAGCATTCTGGTTATTTGCTGGTTATTTTTACTCTAAATCGTTCTTTTGTAACGTGCATGATTCAAAAAATGGAAAAATTCTAAGCGTTTATCGCTTTCAAATTTGTGTATTGTGAAAGCGAAGCTGACTGTAACGCAATTTTGAGCATCGTCGAAGCGCGCTATTCGCCTTCCGAATATATAATGTGTGTTGGGGTCATTCTTCCCCCACCCACGTCTCTCATTTTACAATCGCTCAAGTTCAATTCCCAGTTCCGGGACCCATCCCGATTTTTTCGGAGGCTCTTACTCCCGATTTTTTCGAACCTCAACCTGGCGAGGGTGAAATCCCTTCCACGCTTTCAAGCACCCTCTACCCTGCTGTCGGATATTCTTAACTACAATCAAGCTTCGATGGAGCTGAGCGACAACGCCCCGAATCGTTCGGACAACGAGAAGAATACCCGTGAAATTACGGGAGATCGCCGCAATAAGCAGCGGGCGGACGACGAGGGTAACGCGCCCAATGGTGTCGACCTTTTGACGCGCAGTGGCGAAGTCAACAAAACCGCCAACCAGCATCACCCCTCGGCACCTGTGGCGCTAGTGGCGCCTGTGGCGCCTGTGGCGCAAGTGGCGACGGCGGCACCTGCAGCACCTATGGCGCCACACGCGCTTGACGCCGAGCACACGCCAGCACCTGTGGCTGGACCGTCGCGTCAGCGCCAGAGGCGCCGAACTGGGTCTTCGTCTGACGCGACGGCTGACCCTGTTTTGACCCCGGCGCTGACTGCTGACCAAGTCCAAGCACTTTTGGCGCTGTTAGAGCAGCAGCCGCCGGCGGTTACGGCTACAAGCGACAACAATTTCTGCATCTGCTAAAAACACAAACGCAAGAAACGATTTGGCGCGTCACCCTCGCGGAACCGAAGTCCCTCGTGCCGAAAGGGAACACGCTGCTGCTGCTGCGGCGCCCAACAATGTCAACGACGGCAGCGACTCTGAAGATGAAGCGGGTGAGGCCAACGCACACACAAATTTTATTGCACCTACCGAGCATCTTCCTCCACTCCCCTCCACCAACCCCACCATTCCGGCATCCTCATTTCACCACGCCGGGGTACGCGAGCAAGCCGAATTTCTGGAGGACCTGCGAGCGTACCTGAAGCATTCGGAGCACAAGATATGTCACAACAGCGACACGGCTGGCGCTCTCGAACACTTCGACGAGGCGTACGCGCTCATCGCCGATCGCTTCCAACTCCTCCAAGTTGCCGATGCATCCGACTTCAAGACGGCGCACCGCTTCAAGCTCTACCAGCAGAAAAGCGTGCTGACGTTGCGCCCCTTCAAGCAGGCGGTAGCGGACGTGGCAACGATGAAGCGTGACCAAGGCTCCTACGGTCGCGGTTCTTCTCTTGGAGGCCGAGGCACGGGGTTTGGCGGCAAAATTGGCACGGCCCCCGGCTGCGATGCTAGGAGCTTCCGCGGCACCTGCTTCCGCTGTGGCCAGCCGGGTCACACCGCCAGCGCATGCCCTGCTGGTGGGCATGGCCCTCACGGACCCGCGCCGGTGGTTTAAGCTCGACGAGGAGCATAACCGCACAACGGCCGTTGGTCGTGCCCGTTGGGCTGTTTTTATTTTGTAGTCGCCGTTTGGCTGGCCTTAATTACCATTTTTTGGTCTATGGCGTTTGCCTAGAAGCTCTTTAGAGCATCATGAAGTAGATCTTCTCGTGAAATTTTGTTGTGACTGTTTCTCCCTAGGGGGAAGAGACCATAGAGGGTCTTAGGGTGTTTGCCTAGAAGATTGCTATAAACCATATGAAGCTGTTCTCATTGAATATAACTTTTTGATGTGCATTTTGTTGTGATGACAAGGAGAAGCATTCACCATGTGTCTCTTGGTCTCTCTTGAGTTTCTTCTGCCCCATGCCTCAAGAAGGTTCTTTGAGAGATGCAACGAAGACTCGAGAAGCTTAATATCTCAACAATCAAAGGAGAAACTAAAGGGCAAACAACCTTGCCATGAACTGACTCTAAAAAAAAAAAAAAAAAAAGACAAGACAAAGAGAGAGAGAGAGAGAGAGAGAGAGAGAGAGAGAGAGAGAGAGAGAGAGAGAGAGAGAGAGAGAGAGAGAGAGAGAGAGAGAGAGAGAGAGAGAGATAGAGGGAGAGATGGAGAGAGAGAGAGCGAGAGAGAGAGAGAGAGAGAGAGAGAGAGAGAGAGAGAGAGAGAGAGAGAGAGAGAGGAGATGGAGAAACGGATCCGCTGATTTGGGAAGCACCAGCAATGAAAGATTATGAGCGCTAGACAACGGGCTTCAAGGGAGTCATTAAAAAAAAAAAAAAAAAAAAAAAAAAAAAAAAAAAAAAAAAAAAAAAAAAAAAAAAAAACGTCATCGGTTCTCGTGCAGGCAAGAAGGGTTATCCCACTCGAGCGTCAAGGCTTCCTCGGATCATCTTAAAAATAAAAAAAAAAGTCATCGTTCTCATGCAGACAATAAGGGTTATCCCACTCGAGCGTCAATGCTTCCTCGATCTTAAAAAAAAAATGCTAACTGTCATGTGTTGGATCTTTGTCTACTACCATGTGCAGGCATTCCGATGCATGCCATGGGGCAGCAAGACGACCATTTTGAATACGCAGTGACGGATTTGACAATTTCTGTCATGCGAGGGCGGTTGCGATCCGCGTTGGCTTGGTGGCGTACATGGTATACGAGCAGTCTTATCTTATCAATAATCGAACGAGGCTACTGGATGCCGTGGAAGCAAGGACCGCTACAATCATTTCGATGCTCCAATCATGCCGGAACTCATGCTCACATGGATTTTACACGATCAGCCATACTGGACCTTCTTCGAACCGGAGCAGCAATCGAGGTGCCTGCGTCGGAGCTGGTATGCATCAGTCCTCTCAACGTCGTCGAGCAGCGAGACAAATGTCGTCTCATTCTGGATCTACGCAAAGTTAATAACGAGCTTTGCATTCCGAAGTTTAAGTACGAAGGACTTTCTCGCGTGTCGGAACTAGCACATTCGGGTGATTGGATGTTTTCAATTGATCTCAAGTCAGGATACCACCACGTTGACATCCACGAATCCTGTTGGAAATTCTTAGGTTTCCAATCTGAGGGGCGCTCATACTGCTTCCGGTCGCTTCCGTTCGGACTAGCGACGGCGCCCTTCGTCTTCACTCAATTGATTAAACAGTTGGCACGGCGATGGCGAGCAAAAGGGGTCCCCGTCATCCCATATGTGGATGACATCCTCTTCTTGTGCCACACAGAAGTTGAGGCTCGGGACGTTCGCATCCGCACAATCAACGACCTAAGAGAAGCTGGACTCGTGATCAACGCCAAAAAGTCGCATCTCGAGCCAACCCAGCAGCTACGATTCCTAGGATTGGAGCTCGATACCCGGTGGGGACAATTTTCTGTCGGCAGCGAGCGACGAAGTGTTTTGCAAGCAACCATTGTTTCATTATTGGAAGCAGGACGTGCACAGCACAAAGTCCCAGTACGGCAAGTCGCACGTATCACAGGCATGCTCGCCTCCATGACCCTTGCCCTTGGGGCGACAAGCGCGAGCATTCAGTCACGCACTGCTACAAACCATCAACGACGCCTCGTCATGGAACAGCAGGGTGTCGCATGCGAAGAGTTGGAGTTCTGGTCAACTGAGTTCGACCACTTCAATGGCGCCCCATTTCATGTTCGAGGTAGCTACGATGCAATCATCCATGTCGACGCCAGCGCGCACAGTTGGGGGGCCACACTCGACATGTTCTCCACGGGTGTTCACAAGGCTTGCTCGAACATGCCCCCGGAAATACTTTGCACTTCAAGTATTCATCGTGAGTTAGAGGGGGTGCTTTGGGCACTTCAAACTTTCATCACCGGCTTCATCCAGAAGAGGCATGTGCTCGTGCGTGTCGACAACCAGGGTGTATTCTTCATCCTAAAAAAGGGCGGATCACGCAACAGCTCACTCACTACCACTTGCAAGGGTATCATCCGCATCTGCATGACTCATCGCATTCGCTTGATCATGGAGTGGATCCCCCGCGAGCTTAACACGCTCGCGGATGAGCTCTCAAAGACTCTCGACAGAGACGACTACACCCTGAAAGCACCATGGTTTAACCTTCTCGAGAGGCGTTGGGGGCCACACTCTATAGATCTCTTTGCCAGTGCTGCGAATGCCAAGCTCCCCCGATTCTGCTGCGAACACCCACATCATAAGGCGACAGCGATCAACTCCTTCACGCTATCCTGGGCTGCTGAACATGGTTTCGCTTTTCCACCGCCACAATTGATCCCGGCAGTCCTTCACCACGCACAGAGGACAGCAGCCTTACTGACACTCATCGTTCCCTTCTGGCCTGGGGCTAGCTGGTGGCCTCTTCTTCAACCCTCGCCGCCCGCCTGGGCCTCGCAGATCCGTGATTCCTTGAAACTTACTCACGGAAGCCGATGTCTTGCACCTGGCACGCACACCACCGCATTCTCGGGTTCTGGCCTCCCCCATAGCATGATGATGGCCCTGCGCATATCCTTCCGCTAACACATTGCTCGCGCCCTCTCTGATCGCTTCAGGGTTACTTTCGCTCGCTACAGAGCCAATTGATCTCTATGATGCTGCAAACGCGTGCGGAATCTACGATCAAGACTTACAAACCACACTGGCAGCAGTTCCGTTCATTCCGCATCAAGGCCAAGCTACCATTCCTGCCTGCACGAGATATGACACTCGCCCTATACCTCGTTTACGCCATTCGCCACCAAGCCACCTTCTCAGTGGTGCAACTCACTTGTTCGGCGGTTGGTTTCGCCCACCGCATGATTGGGGCTGCTTGCCCAACTATCGGCCTAATGACATCTCAAGTCCGTGAATTTGCGAAGTGTCACTGCCCTCGGCCCCACAGGACCAAAGAACCAGTGTCTCTTCACCAAGTGCACGCCATGGCCGCACACTTCATTGGTTCGGACGACCCATCCACCTTTCAAAAAGGACTCATACCACTTCTCATGTACGCCGGTTTCCTGCGGTATTCGGATCTCGCCTCCATCTGCTGGAACGATATCCAGTTTGAAGACGACGTCATGTGGCTACTCATCCCGCGCTCAAAGCCGGACCAAGAGGCGGGAAGGGCTCATGGGTGCCCATTGCCGCAAGCCAGGGACCCTTCTGCCCCGTTCGATGCACCAAGCGCTTCATCCAACTAGCAGGATATGGTCCCTCCACACCAGGGCCATTAATCCGAGTCTTTGGTTCGGCTACGAAAGGCTCACTCCCGGTCAAATCACCGTCGTATACCACCATACGCAATTGGTGCAAGGAAGCTTTTCTCGCCATCGGCCTTGGTGACCATGCTCTTGGTACCCACTCCTTTCGCAAAGGAGCAGCAACTGTAGCAGCAAACGCAGGAATCGAGGATCGACTCTTCATGTCAAACATATATGCTGCTTATTGTGTAGGCTGTAGTGGGGTAGCCCATATGGGGTACAACCCAAATTAGGGTTTCCTACTTGTACCCATCTTCCTGCTAGTTCATTCATTCCTGCTGCTAGATTCTAACATGGTTTCAGAGCACTAAGGTCCGTAGGACCGTTTTTTTTTCGGGCCCACCTACCGCTGTGGTTACCGCGCTAAACCCCCACATACCTTCCTGCCTTGCCTTGCCTTGTGACGTACTGCGCTACGCGCGCCGTCTAGCAGCCCTAGCGCTGCCTCCTGCTGCCCTAGGCCAGCGCGCTGCCCCTAGAGGCCCGTAAGGCCCGCGCGCCGCCCCTACACGCCCTTCAGGCCCGCGAACAGCCTCTGCGGACCCGTTAGGCCCCCTGCTGCCTAGCGCTGCCCGCACCGAGCCCGCGCAGCCCGCGCCGAGCCGCGCGCAGCCCGCTGCAGCCGCGCGCAGCCCGCTGCAGCCGCGCGCAGCCCGCACCGAGCCGCGCGCAGCCCGCTGCTGCCGCGCGCTGCCCGCACCGAGCCCGCGCAGCCCGCGCCGAGCCGCGCGCAGCCCGCTGCAGCCGCGCGCAGCCCGCACCGAGCCGCGCGCAGCCCGCTGCTGCCGCGCGCAGCCCGCGCCGAGCCCACGCAGCCCGCGCCTCGCGAGGCCCGCGCGCGGCCCGCAGCAGCCCGCGCCGAGCCGCGCGCGGCCTGCTACTGCCTCGCGCGGCCCGCGCGCGGCCCGCAGCAGCCCGCGCCGAGCCGCGCGCGGCCCGCTACTGCCTAGCGCGGCCGCGCGCGGCCTGCAGCAGCCCAGCGCGCTGTCAGCGCAGCCCGACCCGAGCTGCGCGCGGCCCTCTGCCTCGGCCCCGACCTGCCGCTGATGCGGCCCCGCCCTGCAGCTGCCACGGCCCCGACCTGCCGCTGATGTGGCCCCGACCTGCAGCTGCCACAGCCCTGACCTGTCGCTGACGCGGCCCCACCCTGCAACTGCCGCTGAAGCGGCCCCCGCCCTGCAGCTGCTGCGGCCCTACTCTGCAGCCGCTGTTGCGGCCCCGCCGTCGCCGCCGTCGTACGCCTACCCGGCCGCCGCCCGCCGAGCGCCGGCCCTTTCCAGCCTTTGGTGAGCACCTGCCTGCCTGCCTGCCTGCCTGCCTGCCAGCCTGCCTGCCTGCCTGCCGGCCTGCCTGTCTGCCTGCCTGCCTGCCTACCTGCCTGCCTGTCTGCCTGCTGGCCTGTCTGCCTGCCGGCCTGCCTGTCGGCCTGCCTGTCTGCCTGCCTGCCTGCCTACCTGCCTGCCGGCCTACCTGTCTGCCTGCCTGCCTGCCTGTCTGCCTGCCTGTCTGCCTGCCTGCCTGCCTGTCTGCCGGCCTGCCTGCCTGTCTGCCGGCCTGTCTGCCTGCCTGCCGCGCCTGTCCGAGCTGCCCGAGCGGCTGCTACTACTCCTGCTATTAGCAGGTGGCCAGATGCAGCTCCAGCGTCGTTCCCGCGAGTCTCTCACGCCCCAGCAGCTTGATGAGTGGTATACTAGTTGGGGCTGTCGAGGTAGCCGTCGTAGCAGTCGCCCTGGAGCTGGTCAGTTGGGGGCGTCTGGCAGTGGCCAGCTGCAGTTGCTGGGGCGTCCACGCGAGACACTTACGCCCCGGCAGCTCCAGGAGTGGTACGCTCAGTGTAGCAGGTCTTCGCGTACCGTTCGCTGCCCGTACGTCATTCGCACAGGTGTTAGGACTGGTCAGCCTTGCGGGACGCTTGGTCACACACAGTCCCACTGCTTCGCCCGTCTGAGCGACGCCTGGCGTACCGTGTTTGGAGACGAGGCTGAGCTCCCTACCTGGCCGGAGCTGCTTGGACAGAGGGTAGATATCTTTGCACTTGACTATGATGCTATTCTCACTGCCATGTATGCATTGCCTACTAGTGTTGACCGTGCCTGTTACCTGTGCGTCTCGCCTAACCCTGGTATAGCGCTTGCTGCTCTCGGTATTGGTGAGGCTGCTGCTCTAGGTGCTCGTGCGTCTCCTGCTCTAGGTGCTGGTGAGACTGCTGCTCTAGGTGCTGGTGAGTTTGCTCTCTCTGGTACTGCGCCTGCTGCGGTCTTGCACACCTTCACCCTTGACTCAGGAGCTTCCCGCTCTTTCTTTCGCGACTGCACCACACTCACGCCGCTCAGTCGGCCAGTTCCGGTCTCCCTGGCGGACCCCTCTGGGGGTCCAGTCCTTGCCCACTACTCCACGGTTCTGCCGTGTCCGGCCGTCCCGTCTGGCTTCCTGTCAGGTCTTTACCTCCCCTCGTTCTCTACGAACTTGGTGAGTGGAGCTGACCTCCAGGATCACGGGGTTGACCAGTTCACTCCTGCGAGTCAGCGAGTGACTCACTGTACGTGTGCTCGGACGGGCCGCCCCTTGGCCACGTTCACCCGTGCACCTGGCTCGAGTCTGTACACACTGACCACTGAGTCCCCTGAGGTAGCTGCGTCTGCGTCTACGTCTGGTCAGCTGGCAGCCCCCTGCGAGTGTCGCGCTTTGTCGCACGACACTCTCCTGTGGCACCACCGCCTTGGTCACCCCTCCCTGCCTCGCCTTCGTGGCATGCACTCTCGCTCCCTGGTTTCTGGTCTTCCCAGGTCTCTGCCTGCTCTCCCTCCCTCGCCTGCGCCGCCCTGCATTCCTTGCGTCGAGGGGCGGCAGCGCGCCGCTCCTCACTCCTCCTCGTTCCCTCCCATAGAGGCTCCCCTGCAGACTCTCCACCTGGACGTGTGGGGCCCAGCCCGCGTCCGTGGACTGGGCCACGAGCGGTACTTCCTGCTGGTTGTCGACGACTACACGCGCTACACCACGGTCTTCCCCTTGCAGAGCAAGGGGGACGTCCCTGCTGTTTTGATCCCTTGGATCCGCGCTGCTCGTCTCCAGCTCCGCGACCGGTTCCAGCGGGACTTTCCTGTCCTGCGTCTGCACTCCGACAGAGGTGGTGAGTTCACCTCAGACCTCTTGGCAGCCTACTGTGCGGAGCACGGCATCCGCCAGTCGTTCACGCTTCCGGCCTCTCCGCAGCAGAATGGGGTTGCTGAGCGCCGCATTGGCTTAGTCATGGAGGTCGCTCGTACCTCCATGATTCATGCGGCTGCCCCCCATTTTCTGTGGCCATTTGCGGTCCGGTACGCCGCGCATCAGCTCAACCTTTGGCCCCGTGTCTCCTTGCCGGAGACCTCGCCCACACTGTTGTGGACGGGGAAGGTTGGCGATGCGTCGCGTTTCCGGGTCTGGGGTGCTCGTGCCTTTGTCCGCGATACCACTGCGGACAAGCTCTCCGCCCGCGCTGTTCCCTGTGTCTTCCTTGGCTTTGTCCCTGACGCGCTTGGTTGGCAGTTTTACCACCCCACCTCGCGCCGTGTCTTTGCGTCTCAGGACGTCACGTTCGACGAGTCGGTTCCCTTTTACCGTCTCTTCCCCTACCGCACTGCCCCGCTCCCCCCCCCGCCGCTCTTCCTCGCTCCGGGTGCTCCCCAGGTAGACCCCCTCCCCGCTCCCGGTCCTGCTCCTTCAGGTGTGTCTCAGGTAGACCCTCCTCCCTTGACTGCACCGGTTGAGGTCACTGGTGACTCAGGTCCTGCTGAGGGTGGTCCTGCTCGGGGTGCTACTTCTGGGGGTGCGGAGCCTGGGGGTGCGGAGCCTGGGGGTGCTGAGCCTGGGGGTGCGGAGCTTGAGGGTGTGGAGCCTGGAGGTGCTGAGCCTGAGTGTGAGGGGTCTGGGGGTGCTGAGCTTGGCAGTACTGAGTCTGGGGGTGCTGCGCCTGGGGGTACTGAGGCGTCTGGTGAGCAGTCTCCCTGGAGTGGCCGTCTCCGTAGTCGCTCTGCTGGTGCCTCGCCGCTGCCCTCTCGTCGTCGACTCCCCCTCTCCTCCCTGCAGCGGGTTGAGTGGTACCTTGGCCGTCAGGGCCGCGCTGCTGGAGCTGGTGACTCTGCTCCTGGAGCTGTTTTTCCTGGAGGCTCTGCTGCTGCTGAGGGTGCGGGCGCTGGAGGTTCTGGAGCTGCTGGAGGTCCTGGTGCTGGTGGCGCTGGAGCTGGAGGTTCTGGAGCTGCTGAGGGTACTGACGCTGGGGGTTCTGGAGCTGCTGAGGGTGCTGGCACTGGAGGTTCTGGAGCTGTTCGAGGTGCTGACGCCGAGGGTTCGGAGTCTACTAATGCGCGGTCTCCTTGGAGTGGCCGCCTTCGTCCACGTGTGCCTCTCACCTCACAGCAGCTGCACGACTGGTACGGTCGCCGTCAGGGTCGCGCTTCTGGAGCTAGGGGCTCTGCTACTGGAGGTACTTCTGCTGACGTCACTGGAGCTGGGAGTGGTGCTGGTCTCGGAGGTGCTCGTACTGGGGGTACTGGAGCTACTGGGGCTGGAGGTGCTGAGCCTGCGGGTGCTGCTGCTGGGGACACTGCGGCTGGAGACCCTGGGACTGGGGGTGCCGGTTCTGGGGGTGCTGCTGCTGGTGGAGCTGGCCCTGGAGGAGCTGGCGCTGAGGGTTCTGGTGCTGCTGGAGGTGCTGGAGCTGCTGGAGCTGCTGGTGCTGGTGTAGCTGCTGCGCCGACACGGCTGTTCTTTCTTCGCTCCGCCGTCTCCGTCGTCTCTGCCGCCGCCTGACTCTGCTCTTCGTCAGGTTGTTACTCTCCCGTCGTCTACTGGTCTTCCGTTACAGCCTGGCTCACCGCTGCCTGCTCCCTCTCCTTACACTGAGCAGACAGGTAGTCTTGCTGAGCGTCGTGAGCCTGCGTCGCGTCCAGTCTCGCCTGTTCGTCCTACTGTTCGTCGTGTTCCTCGTCAGCGTCAGCCGGCTGTCTCCGGCACACGCCTTGTAGCCCTGCGTCGGTCCTCTCCTCCGGAGCGTACTCCTCTTCCGTCTCCCCCTGCGTCCTCTTTGCCTGCCGTCGCGGATCCTGAGTCTGACCAGTTTCGTACTGAGCACCCTACTGTCACGCGTCTGCTAGCCACTGTTGTCACTGACCCGTCGTTTGAGTCTACTGCTGCGTCTGCCCTGGTCGCTGAGCTTGTTGACTTTGCCCCGTCGTCTAGACTTCGCTGCCACTCTTGTTGCTGTGTCTGAGTCTGTCTGTCCTCCGTCCGTTGGGGGTGAGTGTGCTCTTAGCACGGACGTCCTTGAGGACAGGCACGAGGACCTTGAGTGTCTTGCGGCTGCTGCGCCTCATCTCGTGGCCATGCTGCTTGCCCCTGAGGGAGACCCGGATGCACCAGACATCCCGACCCCGCGCTCTTACGCTGAGGCGATCGCGGGTGAGTACTCCTCTCAGTGGCAGACAGCCATGGACGCAGAGATGGCATCCTGGAAGTCCACAGGCACTTACGTTGATGAGGTTCCCCCTCCTGGGGCGAACATCGTCGATGACATGTGGATTTTCAGGGTGAAGCGGCCGCCGGGTTCTCCGCCTGTCTTCAAGGCTCGTTACGTTGCTCGAGGCTTTAGTCAGCGAGAGGGAGTTGACTTCTTCCAGACCTTCTCCCCCACCCCGAAGATGACCACTCTTCGGGTGTTGCTGCACATTGCCGCTCAGCGTGACTACGAGCTTCACTCACTTGACTTCAGCACAGCCTTCTTACAGGGCAGTCTGCACGAGGAGATCTGGCTGCGCCGCCCACCTGGCTTCACTGGGTCGTTCCCTCCTGGTACCCAGTGGAGTCTCCGGCGGCCAGTCTACGGTCTCCGCCAGGCGCCTCGTGAGTGGCACGACACACTGAGGACTACGCTTGCGGCTCTTGGGTTCGCTCCTTCCACTGCTGACCCGTCGCTGTTCCTGCGCACTGACACTTCGCTGCCGCCGTTCTACATCATCGTGTACGTCGACGACTTGGTCTTTGCCACTGCTGACACTGAGGCTCTCGCTCAGGTGAACAGACCTGGGTGAGCTGCGCAGCTACCTTGGCTTGCAGATCACCCGGGACAGAGCACGCCGCACCATAACCCTGAATCAGTCACACATGGTGCAGCAGGTCCTTCAGCGCTTCGGCTTCTCCTGGTCCTCCCCACAGCCCACTCCTCTGGCTACAGGTCACTCGCTCTCAGCTCCACCTTCGGACGAGTCCGTAGAGCCGAGTGGTCCTTACCCAGAGCTAGTTGGCTGCCTCATGTACCTGATGACATGCACACGACCTGACCTTGCATACCCTCTTGGCCTTTTGGCTCGTTACGTGGCTCCTGGCAGGCACCGAAAGGTGCACATGGATGCTGCCAAGAGGGTGTTGCGCTACCTGTGCAGTACATCAGGCATGGGGCTCGTGCTTGGAGGACGGAGTGAGGTGGTGCTCACTGGGCACTCAGACGCGTCTTGGGTTGACGACCAGACTACACAGCGGTCGTCAAAGGGTTACACCTTCAGCCTTGGCTCTGGCTCTGTTTCTTGGCGGTCTACTCGCTCCTCTTCTGTTCTCAGCTCCAGTTGTGAGGCTGAGATCTACGCCACCGCCATGGCTGCACAGGAGCTACGTTGGCTCACCTACCTGCTGACTGACTTGGGTGAGCGGCCTCGTTCTCCTCCAGTTCTGTATGTTGACAACAAGGCGGCCATTGCCTTGTGTGAGGAGCACAGACTGGAGCACAGAATGAAGCACATCGCTCTGCGTTACTTTCTGGCTCGAGAGTTGCAGCAGCGAGGTCAGCTTCGTCTTCGTCACGTGGCCACTCGGGCCAACACTGCTGATATATTTACCAAGGCACTTCCGTCTGGTGATCATCAGCGCTTTTGTACCCTGTTAGGCCTTGTGCCTACGTTTCCACACTTGTTGTAGTCTTTGGTTGTACTGTGATCTATATATATATTCTGCATGCTTGCTCTTGCTAGGTAGTGATCACTGCTCTATTGTTGTTGCATATATATATACCTCTGCATGTGAACTGGCCTTGTGGCCCTTTGCTTGTGCTCAGAGAGTGTGGTGACGTTGTGATCCACCCTGAGCTTGCTTTGCTTCTCTTGACTGGTCGTGTGACCCTTGTTTTCCCCCACTTTGCCTTTGGGGTTGTGTCAAACATATATGCTACTTATTGTGTAGGCTGTAGTGGGGTAGCCCATATGGGGTACAACCCAAATTAGGGTTTCCTACTTGTACCCATCTTCCTGCTAGTTCATTCATTCCTGCTGTGAGATTCTAACACTTCAAATAGCTTGGCCGTTGGCGCAGTGAATCAGCCAAGGTAATGTATGTCACACCCACTGCCGATCGACTGATTGATGCCTCTCGCAACCTCCAATCAACGGCTCATGCGCCGTCACCAGCACAACACTCTAGGGCCCTCAAGCGCAACCATCTGGCACCCTTGCACATGTCTCTGCGTGACCCATTGTAATGAGAACGATGCCAATTGCTACAGAAGCAAGCTTTCTCAATATGAAAAATATCTAAGCGTTTATCGCTTTCAAATTTGTGTATTGTGAAAGCGAAGCTGACTGTAACGCAATTTTGTGCATCGTCGAAGCGCGGTATTCGCCTTCTCCGAATATATAATGTGGGCTGGGGTCATTCTTCCCCCACCCACGTCTCTCATTTTACAATTGCTCAAGTTCAATTCCCTCCCACCCTCCCCAGGCTAGTCATCCTTGCAAACTAGTAGTTCTTACACATCTTGTTTGTTCTTACATCTATATTATTGCTTGGAACTATTGTTGTACTTGAACCCATTGTAATGAGAACGATGCCAATGCCATTATAATGAGAACAATGCCAATTGCTACAGAAGCAAACTCTCTCAATTTTGAGAATCTGTGGTGAGCTGCAATGACCGACCAAACGATAATTGCATTTCTCATATTCATCAAACGAATTGATGAATATTTGAAGTCTTAAATTTATGCTGCGCCGCTTCACCCGCCTAGCATGTCGGGGAAGTCGGCAATATAAATGTTGAATTAAACAGCTACCATAGCAAAGCAATACAATCTGTCACAGCCCGCAGCCGTCAGTACAGGCCGCAATACAGGCCGTCGCAGCCTTCGCGGCCCTTCGGGGCCCTCGCGCGGCCCTTCGCGGCCCTTCGCGGCCCCTCTTCTCGGCCCGCCCGCGGCTCTTCGCGGCCCCTTCGCCCCCCCCCCCCCCCCCCCCCCCCCCCCCCTTGCGCAGCCCCTCCGCGGCTCTGCCGCCCTGCCGCCCCGTCGTCGCCGCCTCCGCAGCAGCGGCCGTTGCACCTGCTGCCGCTGCCGCTTCCGCCACGGCTGGCCGCCGTAGGAGCAGCCGCCCCTGGAGCAGCCGCCCCTGCAGCAGCAGCCCCTGGAGCCGCCGCCCCTGGAGCAGCCGCCCCTCTGCCTGCAGCAGCCGCCCCTGGAGCAGCCGCCCCTCTGCAGCAGCCGCCCCTGCAGCAGCCGCCCCTGCAGCAGCCGCCCCTGGAGCAGCCGCCCATGGAGCAGCCGTCCCTCTGCAGCAGCCGCCCCTCTGCAGCTGCCGCCACTACTGCCGTGACAGCCGCCGCCGCTACTGCCGTGACAGCCGCTGCCGCCGTCCCGGCCCTGTTCTGCCGCCCTGGTGCGGCCCTGACCCTTCTCGAGCACCTCGGCCTTGCCCCACCGCTTGCGGGCTTCTCCAGCCCGTTCCTGGTAAGCGCATCGCCGAGCCGCGCCCCTACTGCTGCTGCTACTGCTCCTGCTCGCTTGCTTCTACTGCCGCTGCTAGCCTGCTCCGCCTGCTGCCATGGCTAGTCCTGCTGTGCTTACCTTCGATGCTGAGGGTCGGGCGATAGACTTTGAGGTCTGGCTTGACGACTTGCAGCTTTTCCTGCAGTGTGATAGCAAAGACGATGTCACGTCTGGTGCTTCCACCCAGCCTGCTGCTGATGCTGATGCTACTGGAACACCCGCGATGCTGCTGCCCGCCTTGCTGTGCGTAGTCACCTGCCGTCTGCTGAGCGTGCGCACTTCACTCAGTTTAAGACCGCTAAGACCCTGTTCGATGCTGTCGTTGCGCGCTACTCCTCCCCTGCCTCTGCTGCCCTTAGCCGCCTCATGCTCCCCTACCTTTTCCCTGACCTTGCCGCCTTTGCTACAATCGCTGACCTCATTGCACACCTCCGCACTAGTGACACCCGCTACCGTGCTGCGCTTCCTGCTGAGTTCTGCGCCAAGAACCCCCCCCCCCCCCCCCATGTATATCATCCTCTACTACCTAGTCACCCGCCTCCCTGACTCCCTTCGCTCAGTCAGGGACCACTTCCTGGCTGTCTGCCCTACCACCCTCACCGTTGACCTCATCGCGAAGGAGCTCCTTGCAGCTGAGAAGAGCATAGTCGCTGTAGGAGCTTCTCGAGGTGACCCCCGTGCCCCTATCTTTGAGGGGTGCTCCCCTGTTCCCCTTTTGCCCTCTGTTGCCTCTGCTGCTGCTGTCGACCTCCTTGGCACTGAGTCGGTCGGCGCTGCGTCTGCCCCTAGCGGGAGGCGCCGCAACAGCAAGGGCAAGGTAGGCAAGGGTGCTGGAGGAGCTGGCGGGGGTGGTGGTGGTGGTGGTGGTGGTGGTGGTGGTGGAGGCGGCAAGGGGGTGGGGGTGGAGGTGGGAGTGGGGACGGAGGTGGGGGCTCTGGTGGCGGCGGTGGAGGCGGAGGCAGCAGCAGCGGCAGCGGTGGGAGTGGAGGAGGTGGAGGTGGCGGCGGTGGCAGCGGAGGAGGCAGTGGCGGTGGTGGCGGTGGCGCTGGTCGGGGTGGCTCTGTGCAGACGGGAGGCTCTGGTGGTGGACAGCGTCAGCAGCAGCAGCGCTCTCGTGAGGCCCCGCCACCCCAGCAGCTTCACCAGTGGTACGCTGGGCGTCAGCGGCCTGGGGGTGCTGGTCCCTGTACGTACTTCTTCCGTACTGGTGACCGCACTGGGGAGCAGTGTGGCGGCCCGCACACCACTCAGCGCTGCTTCGGCCGCCTGACAGATGCCTGGCGTCTCCGGTTCCCTGACGCCACTGAGCTCCCTCGCTGGCATGATCTGCTTAGGTCGGGAGTTGCTATCTTTGATCTTGACTATGATGCTATCCTTGCTGCCATGTATGTTATGTCTACTAGTGATGACGGTGACTGTTACCTGAGTGTTCCGTCTGACCCGGGCGGTGCAGCTACTGCTCTAGGTGCTAGTGCGTCTGCTGCTCCAGGTGCTAGTGAGTCTGCTGCTCCAGGTGCTGGTGAGTCTGCTCTCTCAGGTACCGCATTTACTCAGTCGTCGCACACTTTCACCCTTGACTCGGGTGCTTCCCGCTCCTTCTTTCGCGACCGCACCATTCTCACGCCGCTTAGTCGGCCGGTTGCGGTCTCCCTGGCAGACCCCTCTGGGGGTCCTGTTCTTGCCCACTACTCCACTGTCCTACCGTGTCCAGCGGTCCCGTCTGGCTCCCTGTCAGGTCTTTACCTCCCCTCGTTCTCTACGAACTTGGTAGCGGGTGCTGACCTACAGGATGGGGGAGTTGACCAGTTCACCCCTGCACGTCAGCGGGTGACCCACTGCACGTGTGCGGACACGGGCCGACACTTGGCCACGTTTACTCGTCGGCCGGGGTCGAGCCTGTACACCCTGACTACCGAGTCTCCTCCGGTTGCTGTGCCTGGTCAGGTAGCTGCGTCGGGTCAGGTGTTTGCTGCAGCGTCTCGGTCTGGTCCTGAGTCTGCCCCCTGCTCGTGTCGCCTCCTGTCCCACGAGACTCTTCTCTGGCACCACCGTCTTGGTCACCCCTCCCTGCCTCGTCTCCGAGGCATGGCCTCTCGTGTCCTGGTCTCTGGTCTCCCCCGGTCTCTCCCTCCCCTCCCTCCGGGGCCTGCCCCTACCTGCGTTCCCTGCGTCGAGGGGCGGCAGCGCGCCACTCCTCACTCCTCCGAGTTTCCGCCGACAGAGGCTCCGCTGCAGACTCTCCACATGGACGTGTGGGGCCCAACCCGCGTCCGTGGACAGGGTCACGAGCGCTACTTCCTGCTGGTGGTTGACGACTACTCGCGTTACACCACAGTCTTCCCCTTGCGCCGCAAGGATGAGGTCACTGAGGTGTTGATCGACTGGATCCGGAAGAGTTTCGGCTCGGACTTTCCTGTTCTGCGTCTGCACTCTGACAGAGGCGGAGAGTTCTCCTCCGGCCCTCTACGAGCCTTCTGTCGTGCGAGGGGCATCCGCCAGACGTTCACGCTTCCGGCCTCTCCACAGCAGAATGGGATTGCTGAGCGCCGCATTGGCATGGTCATGGATGTCGCTCGCACGTCCATGCGGCTGCTCCCCATTTTCTGTGGCCGTTTGCGGTTCAGTACGCGGCGCGTCAGATCAACCTTCAGCCCCGGGTCTCCATGCCGGACACCTCCCCCACTCTGAGGTGGACGGGGCAGGTTGGCGATGCGTCTGCGTTTCGTGTCTGGGGATCTCGGGCTTTTGTCCGAGACTTGTCTACGGACAAGCTGTCCTCCCGTGCTGTTCCCTGCGTCTTCCTTGGCTTCCCCCCTGACGCGCCTGGTTGGCAGTTTTACCACCCCACCTCGCGCCGTGTTCTGTCCTCCACACGTCAAGATTGACGAGTCAGTCGGTTCCGTACTACCGTCTCTTCCCCTACCATGCTGCCCCGCTTCTCCCCCCCGCCGCTCTTCCTTACGCCAGGTCCCCCCCCGGTAGACCCCCTCCCCCCTCAGGGTCCTGCTCCTTCAGGTGTGTCTCAGGTAGACCCCCCCCCCTTGGCTGAGCCTTTGGAGGTCACTTCCGACACCTCTGGCCCACCTGAGGGGGGTGACGCTGTTGCTGACGCCCCGGCGGCCTCCCGTCGCGCACCACGCTTGGAGACCCCTCCGGGGTTCCCTCCGCGACCTTCTTCGCCGCCTCTGCAGCCGGTTACTGTTGACTCTGGTGCTGTTGGGGGTGGTGCTCCTGGAGGTGCTGCGTCTGGGGGTGCGGAGTCTGGGGGTGCTGAGTCTGGGGGTGCTGAGCCTGCGCGTGAGGAGACTGGAGGTCCTGCGCCTGGGGGTGCTGTGTCTGGGGGTACTGAGCCTATGCGTGCGGAGTCTGGAGGTACTGAGTCTGGAGGTGAGACGCTTGAGGGTACTGGGACTGCTGGTGCGCGGCCTACTTGGAGTGGCCGCCTTCGTCCGCGTGTGCCTCTCACCACTCAGCAGCTGCACGACTGGTACGGTCGCCGTCAGCGTCGCACTGCTGGAGCCCGGGGCTCTGCTGCTGGAGGTACTGGAGCTGCTGGGGCTGGAGGTGCTGCGTCTAAAGGTGCCGCTGCTGGAGACACTGAGGCTGGCGACCCTGGGACTGGAGGTGCTGGTTCTGGGGGTGCTGCTGCGGGAGACAGTGCGGTTGGAGACCCTGGGACCGGAGGTGCTGGTTCTGGGGGTGCTGCTGCGGGAGACCCTGCGGTTGGGGACCCTGGGACTGGAGGGTCCGGTTCTGGGGGTGCTGCTACTGGTGACGCTGAGTCTGGAGGTGCTGGCGCTGGAGGTACCGGTTCTGCGGCTGGAGCTTCTGGAGCTGCTGGAGGTGCTGGAGCGGCTGGAGGCGCTGGAGCTGCTGGAGGTGCTGGAGCTGCTGGTACTGGTGCAGCTGCGCCGACACGACTGTTCTTCGCTCCGCCGTCTCCGTCGTCGCTGCCGCCGCCTGACTCTGCTCTTCGTCAGGTTGTTACTCTCCCGTCGTCTACTGGTCTTTCGTTACAGACGGGCTCACAGCTACCTTCTTCCTCTCCTTACACTGCGCAGACGGGCAGTCCTGCTGAGCGTCGTGAGCCTGCGTCGCGTCCTGTCTCGCCTGTTCGTTCTGGTCGTACCGTTCGTCGTGTTCCTCGTTTGCGTCAGCCGGCTGTCCCCAGCGCACACCTTGTTGTCCGTCGTCCTTCCTCTGCTCCGCAGCCTGTTCCTCTGCCGTCTCCTCCTGCGTCCTCTTTGCCTGCCGTTCCGGACCCTGAGTCTGACCGGTTTCGTGCTGAGCACCCTACTGTCACGCGTCTCCTAGCCACTGTTGTCACTAACCCGTCGTTTGAGTCTACTACTGCGTCTGCCTTAGTTGCTAAGCTTGTTGACTTTGCTGCTGCCTGTCGTCTAGACTACGCCGCTAGTCTTGTTACTGAGTCTGAGTCTGTCTGTCCTCCGTCCGTCGGTGGTGAGTGTGCTCTTAGCACGGACGTCCTTGAGGACAGGCAGGAGGAGTTCCAGTGTCTTGCTGCTGCTTTACCTCATCTTGTGTCCTCGCTACTTGCCCCTGAGGGAGACCCGGTAGCACCAGACATCCCGACTCCGCGCTCTTACGCGGAGGCGATAGAGGGTCCCTACTCCTCTCAGTGGCAGGCAGCCATGGACGTAGAGATGGCTTCCTGGAAGTCCACAGGCACCTACGTTGACGAGGTTCCCCCACCTGGGGCGAACATTGTCAGTGGCATGTGGATTTTCAGGGTGAAGCGGCCGCCGGGTTCTCCGCCTGTCTTCAAGGCGCGTTATGTGGCTCGAGGCTTCAGTCAGCGGCAGGGAGTTGACTACTTTCAGACCTTCTCTCCCACCCCGAAGATGACCACTCTTCGGGTGCTGCTACACATAGCCGCTCACCTGGCTCACCGTGACTACGAGCTTCACTCTCTGGACTTCAGCACAGCTTTCCTACAGGGCAGCTTGCACGAGGAGATCTGGCTGCGCCGCCCACCTGGCTTCACTGGGACGTTTCCTCCTGGCACCCAGTGGAGCCTCCGGCAGCCAGTCTACGGTCTCCACCAGGCGCCACGTGAGTGGCACGACACACTGAGGACTACACTTGCGGCTCTTGGGTTTGCTCCTTCTACTGCCGACCCGTCGCTGTTTCTTCGCACCGACACCTCCATGCCGCCATTCTACATCCTCGTGTACGTCGACGACTTTGTCTTCGCTACAGCTGACACTACCGGACTCGCCCACGTGAAGTCGAAGCTGCAGAAGAGACACACGTGCACAGACCTAGGTGAACTGCGCAGCTACCTCGGCTTGCAGATCACCCGAGACAGAGCACGGCGCACCATTACACTGTCTCAGTCACACATGGTGCAGCAGGTCCTTCAGCGCTTCGACTTCACGTACTCCTCGCCTCAGGCCACTCCTCTGTCTACTCGCCACTCGCTCTCAGCTCTGCCTTCGGATGAGTTCGTAGAGCCGAGTGGCCCGTACCCAGAGCTTGTTGGCTGCCTCATGTACCTGATGACCTGCACGCGACCTGACCTTGCATACCCTCTTAGCATCTTGGCACGCTATGTTGCTCCTGGGAGACACCGACCAGAGCACATGGCTGCAGCGAAGAGGGTGTTGCGCTACTTGTGCAGTACGTCGGGCATGGGGCTAGTGCTTGGAGGGCAGAGTCCAGTGGTCCTCACTGGTCACGCAGACGCGTCTTGGGTTGACGACCTGGCTACACAGCGGTCGTCACAGGGTTACATCTTTAGCCTTGGTTCCGGCTCCGTCTCGTGGCGGTCTACCCGCTCGTCGTCTGTTCTCAGCTCCAGCTGTGAGGCTGAGATCTACGCCACCGCCATGGCTGCACAGGAGTTACGCTGGCTCACCTACCTGCTGACTGACCTGGGAGAGCCGCCTCGTTCTCCTCCAGTTCTGTACGTAGACAACAAGGCCATGCTGGCCTTGTGTCAGGAGCACAGGCTGGAGCACAGAACGAAGCACATTGCTCTTCGCTACTTCCTCGCTCGTGAGCTGCAGCAGCGTGGTCAGCTGCGCCTTGCTTACGTGGCCACTCGGGCCAACACTGCTGATATCTTCACCAAGGCACTTCCGCCTTGTGATCATCACCGCTTCTGTACGATTCAGTTTGTGGGTTCATTTCGTCTAACCCAGCGGAGATAGAGCGAGCGAGAGAGAGAGAGAGAGAGAGAGAGAGAGAGAGAGAGAGAGAGAGAGAGAGAGAGAGAGAGAGAGAGAGAGAGAGAGAGAGAGAGAGAGAGAGAGAGGCATAGCTTAGCCCCTTAGCCTCTCAGCCTCTCAGCCGCCCCTACCCCCGCTATATAAGGCCAAGGGCCTGGTGGGTAGCTCATTATTCAGTTTGTGGGTTCATTTCGTCTAACCCAGCGGCTCGCGCAAAGGGCGACAAGCGGCAACAAATACAAACGGCTATAATCAAGGGCATACACACAATGGCGAGTCTATCCACCTAGGCAACACACAAGCCGACAATGGAGGAAGAGGGGGAGGGCCCTAATACTGGTCCGCGTCGAGAACAGCAAGAAGACCGGTCAAAGAGCGGTGCAGCTCCTGCACCGCTGCCGTGGTTGCGCCGATCACCTCGGCTCCTGAGCCAGCACGCAAACTCCACCGCAGCCCGCGTACAGCCGTACCTAGCTGCCCAACCCCCGCAACTACGCCCATCACGGGCGCTGCCAACACGCGCGCTACCAGCTCCGCGAGCTGATCAGCTGCGTCAAGCAAATAGTCACGCTGGCGACCATCCAGAGAGCCACCGGGAGGGAGAGCAGCCAGACCGTACGCCTGGATCAGGTGCACGGCACGCAAGCCCTCAGCAAGACGCCACAACTGACCAAGAGACGACACAGGGACCTCCAGTACGCGACGAGGGCCCGCAAGCGCCTGGAGTGCAACCTCATTACCAGCTACAGCCGGGGGCGGGGGCGCATCTGAGGGAACCCGGCGCGGGTTCACGTGACCCCCATGAACAGCGGCAGACGCAGCGGGGCCAAGAGGAGGAGGAGCGACTGCCGCGGGAGACGGAGACGCTGCCACAGGACCAGCGGCAGGAGGCGGAGCTGCAGGAGCCGGCGCGAGTCGCTGCGCGGCCCTCTCCTCGCGCATCGCTGCCGAGACGACACGCTGCATATCGGCAAGGGACATGGGCGACACATACGTTGGGCCAGGGCCATATCCGCGACCACCCCCCCACCCGCCACGCCCGCCACGTTGCCAGTTTGACTGTTGGCGGTTGCGACTGAGAGTCGCGGCGCCGGCGGGACGACTCTCTCTCCTCACGAGGCGCGGGGGAGTGCGGGCGCGAGGAGCGATGGCCAGGCGAGGGAGAGCCCCGCGGTTGCCCCGCTAGTGCAACAACAGGTACCGCTTGAACAGGCACCACCTGCGCCACAACCGGGGCCTGGCCGCCAGTGGTGGCGGACACCGCCACCGGTGACAAAGCCACAGCCGCGGCAGGTGCAACGGGGACAACACCGGGGGGGGCCGAGTCAGGGACCACCGGGGCAGGCGGAGCAGCAGGGGGGTCAGGAACAGCAGGCGGAATTGCAGCGTTCACAGGAGCAGCCGACGGAACAGCAGGAACCGCAGGTGCAGGCGCACAGGCGGGAGGCCCAGAGCCCGACGCAACAGCATCGATTGGCGGAGCAGGCGGAGGCGACGCCGCCGCAGCGTTCGTCACAGGGCGCTGGTCAGGATGCGGAGAGGCGCCAGCGTCAGAGGGTAGTGGCTTCGGGGCAGGTGGGACTGGCGGTTTCGGCGCAGCGACCCCCGAGGCAGACGCAGACAGGGGCTTTCCGCTCACCGCTGACACAGCGGCAGCGCGCGATGGTGATGGCCATGGATCGCCAGCAATCACCGTCGCGCGGGAGGCGAGGACGTGGAGATGAAAGGCAGGAAGGACGCAGGGTAGATGGAGGACCGGAGAACGCGTTCCAGTCCGCAGGAAGACGGGCTTTAACACTACTCGATACTGAAAGCAATGAGCGGAATGACCCGTCTTATAGGGAGGAAGAACGTGAAGAAAGCAGCAGCAGCGATGGAGAAGGTGAGGAGGAAGAGGTGGAGCAGTCGAGAAGGAGAAGTGCGGGGAACCAGAGGGGAGCAGCTGGGCAACCGAGGAATCCACCAGTAGCCCAGAGAGGGGACGAGGGTGCACCGCACGATAACAATCGTACGGTTCAAAATCCAACCCAACCGGCCCAGGGGAGTTCGGGCCGCGCCCAGTCAAACCGGCCGCACACAGACAATCCAACGCGCAGCCACATCCGGCCCGCTATTTTTCACCAGACGAATTGGCGATGCAGCAGGACAGATTCACGGCAGTCGCAAATTGGGACATTGGGCCTCTCTGCAACAGTCGTCAACCCCCGCTGTCACGCCGCCTTCCGCCAAACCTGTGTCAGCTCTTTTCGCTGACTTTGCTGATGCCACTTCTGCACCTGTCGCGAAACCCAAATTCCATCGCAGGTTGGCGCCTGTTACTGTTTCTCCCACGCCTTATCCTGCGCCAACCCTCACCAAAGCGACCTGACTGGGCCAAAATTAAGGCTCGGATTCGCTCGTTCCAACGTGGCGAATGGGACCAGCTCTACACTGAAGCCACAGCAGCTGTCAACACACCTCCGCCACCACGTCACCGACCTGAAGAGACGGGGGTCATCAGCAGAGCAGAAGGACTGGCAAAGCGCGGAAGTTTGCGACGGGCCGTGCTGGCACTTGAGTCAACGCCAGTGTGCGCGCCCAGTCCACAGTTTTTGACCGAGCTGCGCCGAAAACACCCGCCAGCTGGCAGCGAGCCCTTGACATGGCCAGCCAATGAAAATCCAGAAAGGCTCACCATTTCATCCGCTGATTTCGCCAAGTTGCTGAGTCGCTGCGAGAATGGCGTGGGTGCACGCCCGTCTGGCACCACTTTCGAGCATCTGCGCGACGCGGCAGTTACAAATGCATCCGTCTGCACCCACCTGCACGCCCTCGTCTCCACCCTGCGCTTCGAGCAACAGCTACAGCACACCCTGGGGTGTTGAGTCTTGCATACGCAGATGACGTCTCTTTCCTAGGGGAGCGAGCAGAAACAGTAGCAGCTTTCACTCACTTCACTGGCCAGCTGGCCAATTTAGGTCTAGAGCATAATCCGGCCAAGTGCGCGGCATGAAGCAATTCTCAAATCCTGAATGAGGGGGAGCTGCCGCCAGGGGTGCCTTTCAGCCAGACTGGAGTGCGACTGCTGGGAAGTTTCTTAGGCACCACGGAGGGAGGCGCCACATTCTTAACGGAGCAGCTTCAAACAATGGCAAAACCACTACCGCTACTCGAACGCACGGACCCACAGATAGTTTCGCTTCTGCTGACTCGATGCATTTCCAGGAGAGTAGCCTACCTCACAAGGACCACCCCGCTCAGCCTTTTGCCCGGCGACACATGGTCCCAATGGGGACGGGATCTGCTCGCCACGCTCTTAGCTGCATGTGGAATACGTTATCCAACGAGCGTGGCGGAACAAACGCGTGTCTGGGAGCAGGCTTCACTACCGACGTCTCTTGGGGGGATTGGCCTCACGGACCCCACTGTAGAAGGTGTAGCGGGCTTCCTCTCCAGCTTCACACAAGCGTCACTACTACTCACCTCGCTGCAGCTCGACCGAGGGGATGTCTTGACCGCAGTAAAGGACCACATGCTGCTGCCACAGGTCACAACTACAGCCTTACATTCGTGGCTATCGGAGTGTGAAGCAGCACTGCCTCAAGAAGCACGGGAAATATTAGAGAAGGAGAGGTTAGAACCAGTGGGGATCAGGCTGCAGCATGCCCTCTCAGTGCAAGTCCAAGGGGGAAGGTACGCGAAGCAGGTCCAGGCGTCACGGGAGATGGCACCAAACCCATTGTATGGACACACCCAGCGCCTCCTCTCACTGACCGGCTATGCAGCAGGGGATTGGCTGCTGGCTATCCCAATCGAGTCAACACGGCGGATTGGACACGAGCACTTCGCAAACGCAGTCTGTTTTCGGTTGGGCCTGCCCTTTGCAACACCGGCAAAGTGTGACTGCCCCAAGCATGTCGAGATCACAGATCCACGGCTGCCTAACCACATGTTTCGCTGCGGCACTGGAAAACACAGGATCAACACGCATAATGAGCTACGGGATGCCTGTGTGAGCATGGCGCAGGATGCGGGTTTCATCGTTCACACAGAGTCCGCGGCCTACTGCCCCGTGGATGAGCAGACGGCAGACCTGACAATGATGGACCGGAGCAGCGGTGCTATCTGTATTTGTGATGTAACAGTCACAGATCCGATTAGCACCCGGGATAAGAGGGCTGCCAAGGGAAGGGGGTGGGCAGCAAGGGAGCAAGCGGATAAGAAGGCTAAACACTATGCAAGCCGGCCTGACACGGTATGCTTTTTCCCCCTCGCTGTCGAGACCTACGGGTGCCCTTGTGCGGAGGTGCCCGTGTTCCTGAAGCTGCTGGCGGACTCTGCTGCTAGGCGTCACTTCAACGCCGAACCTAACTCATTTCATGCAGCTAGATTTCTCCATCTTTTCAGGCAGAGGTGGTCCGTGGCGCTGCAGAGGGCCCAGTCAGTGGGGTTCCTCATGAAGACCTGTCAAGCAGCTATGGCAGAGCAACCCCCGGTCGGGGGGACGCAGCAGGAGCTCCACCTGGGGGACAGCTTCACCGTGATTGAGCCTCTGGTGGAGGTCTAGGGATAGTTGATACGATGGTTGGTTAGGTTGTGTGGTAGTCTGTCTCTTGGTGTGCCTTTAGGCTTGTCTAAAATTTGTCACCTCCCTTGCATGCTTGTACCTTGATGCTATATCAATACAAGGACCATTAGAGAGAGAGAGAGAGAGAGAGAGAGAGAGAGAGAGAGAGAGAGAGAGAGAGAGAGAGAGAGAGAGAGAGAGAGAGAGAGGCATAGTCCCTTAGTCCCTTAGCCTCTCAGCCTCTCAGCCACCTCTACCCCTAGTATATAAGGCCCTGGGCCTGGTTAGGTGGCTCATTATTCAGCGGCGGGTTCGTTTCTTCTAACCCAGCGAGAAGCGCCGGCCGCCTTCGGCGGCCGACGCTCGACAGCGCGGCCTTCGGCCGCGCGTGAGTGGACGGCAAGCTCGCTCACACATACATACTACTATAAGCATCAATTACACACAATGGCATCTAGGTGGTCAGCCTACAGCAGCTAAGCATGACAAGCCCCATGGAACCACAGGAGGCCACGGCTACATCCGGTCAGCCTCCAGAGCAGCGAGCATCCCAGTCAGAGCTCGCCACAGTTCCCGCACCACCAACGTACTTGCGCCGATCGCGTCGGCTGCAGACCCTGCGCGCAAATGACGGCGCAGGCCACGGACAGCGGCCTCAAGCTCCCCCACAGCCGCGAAACCTCCCACCCGGCGCGGGCGCAGCCAACACGGGCGCCAGGAGCATTCCGAGCTGGTCAGCGGCCTTAAGACAGTCCGCTCGCTGCCCGTCAAGAAGAACACCACGGGGAGGCTGAGACAGCGAGGCGTGCGCCTGGACCTGAACCAACAGGAGCGCGCGAAGGCCCTCCGCCAGCCTCCAAACTTGGCCAAGAGTTGCCGCAGGCACGCGCACCTGTGGGGGAAGGGTCTCGCCTGCTAGGACAGGAAGGCGATCAGCAACAGCAGGAGGAGAATGATCAGTCAGAGGTGCCACACCAATCCCCGCCGCGGGCACAAACTCAAGGCCTGCCACAGGGGGCACCCAGGGCAGCCGTAGACGAGCCCCACCTTCAGATGTTGATGCAGCAGGAGCAGTCGGAGGAGGAGCAGCGGCGGGGGGCACGGGAACGGGGAGAGCAGGAGGTGAGGGGGCCACAGGCGCCGGAGCGTGGTGACGCGAGCTACCCTGGCTCGCCTGCTCGGCTCTCTCCTCGCGCAGAGCAGCCGAAACAACTCGCTGCACATCCGCTAGCGTCAAGGGCGGCGCATGCAGCCCGCCCCCACCACGACCCCGTCCCCCCCTCCAACCACCACCGCCACGCGGGGCAGGCCAGTTCGGCTGCGGAGGCTGCCGACGAGGCGAATCTCGACGACGACGCATCGAATCCCGCTCATCACGGGGCATTGGCGATTGCGGACGGGAGGAGCGACGATGGAGGGACTGTTGACGCGGAGCCGGCTGCGCACCCGGAAGAGACGCGGGAGCAGGCACCAGACCAGGACCCCCCGGCTGGGCCTGGCCGCCGATGGTGGCTGCAGGCAGCGCGCCAGGCGTCCCAAGAGCAGCAGCAGACGGCGCTCCGGCGGATACGGCCTGGGGCGACAAAAGCGCCGGTGACGCCACGAAGGGTTGCACGGGGGCAGGCTCAACCACAGGGGCAGGAGGAGAGGCCTGAGCAGGCGCGGGATGAGGTACGGGAACGGACAGCGCAGCAGGCGCAGAAGCAGACGCCACCGCTGGCCTCTGCTCGTCCACCGCGGCGGGGGCAGGAGCAGACCCCCCAGCAGGTACAGGAACGGCCACCACCGCTGGCGCATGGGCAGTCACCACAACGTGTGGAGGCGCGCGAACAGCGGCAGGTGCGGATAACGATGCTACAATCGGAGCAGGTGGGACACGGGGCCCGGGGGCCGGGTCAGGAGGAGGCGCCGAGAGAGGAACAGGCCCAAGAGCAGGAGGAAACGACATCTCCGCAGTCACCGGCGCGGGAGCTACCACGAGCGGAGGGGCAACGACAACAGACGCCGCGGCAAAAGGCCGTGGCGAGTACGGCAGCTCGTCGCCCAACGCCACAGGCATCGCGAGGAGGACGGGGCGGCAGATGCGGAAGGCAATCAGGACGGGGGGGCGGGCCCGAGAACGGCTTCCAGAGGGAGGCTAGGAGGGCTTTAAACCGAAGTGCTGAAGACAACGAGGATGAGGTAGGAGACCCTACATTTATACCGACCACCGAGCAGGAATCGAGTTCGGAAGGGGGAGGGGATGTAGAGGAAGAAGTTCGCGAAGATGGACGTCGAGGAAACCCAACCCCACGCCAAGCCGCCCCAGCCCCAAATGTGGTCGGCGAAGTGCAATCGCGGCAGGGAGCTGACACCAACACACAGTCACCACAGACCCGCCAATTTTCGCCAGAACAACTCGCAGAGGACGATGTGCGATTCGGCGAAGTAGAACAGTGGGACCTTTCCCCCCTACGCGACAGTCGTCAGCCCCCACTTTCCCGCAAATTACCGACTGACATTCGCCCGCTATTCGCCTCAGCCATCCTGACACCGCTGCTGCACCTCGCGCGAAACCCAGGGTCCATCGCGCGGTGGCGCCTGTTACTTTTTATTCCTCGACTCACCCTTCGCCTGGTCTCAACGGAGAAACCTGATTGGCCGGCTGTCAAGGAGCGATTGCGCCAATTTCTCCAAGGCGAATGGCAGCAACTATATGACTCGGCAGCTGCTGCAATCACGGGACCACACCCGCCACGTCACACCCCGGATGACCTCGGCAGACGGAGCAGAGCCGAAGGCATGGCACGCAAAGGAAGTTTACGCAGGGCGCTTTTCGCCCTCGAGTCAACGGCAGTCGCGGACCCATCTGCAAACACACTCGCCGCTCTCAAAGCCAAACACCCCCCAGCGCCACCTGGCACCATCGATTGGAGCATCCCCGACTCCGTACAAGCAGCAAGCATCGACAAGGGAGACTTTGTTAAAATACTCTGCCGAATCGAGAACGGAGTAGGAGGAGGGCCCTCTGGTATGACCTTCGAACACCTCAGGGATGCCGCAATCGCAAACGCTGGGGTTACCACACACCTCCACGCACTCGTCAATACCATCCTGCGGGGCAACCTGCCAGACGCAGTCTGCTCGCTACTGACTGCTAGCCGTCTCATAGCCTTAGCTAAGCCAGACGGAGGCACTAGACCGATCGCGGTAGGCGAGTGTATCCTACGCATCGCTGCGAAATCGGCCCTCTCTGCCCTATCCCACGAATGTAGGTCACATTTCCTCCCCCTACAATACTGCGTCTCTGTTCAAGGCGGCAGCGAGGCAATTATCCATACTGCAAGGGCCTATACGTGTGCAAACCCCAACGCTCTGATGCTGCAGGCGGACTTAGCAAACGCGTTTAACTCCATTAGCCGGGCGTCAGTAGTTGACGCACTGCGCGCCTCACCACTCCAGAGCATCATCCCTTTAGTCAGGGCGTCGTATAGTAAGCCGGCCCAGCTGTTCCTGGACGCGGGGTTCGAATGCGAGGTGCTGACCAGCGAGACAGGCGTGCGACAAGGGGACCCGCTCGGCCCGCTACTTTTCGCCGCCGGGATCCACCCCATTCTCACCCAAACTGCAGCGGCCTATCCCTCCGTCCTGTGCCTGGCGTTTGCTGACGATGTTACCTTCCTAGGCGCAGCTGCCGAATGATCAGAAGCCTTCCGCCACTTCACAGCAGGGTTACGTGATGTGGGGCTGACGCACAACCCAGAGAAGTGCGCCGCATGGAGCGCGGCGCCTCTTGACCCCCTGATTCTGCCCGAGGGCGTCCTGTTGAGCACAGAAGGGCTGCGTGTGCTAGGAAGCTTCATCGGCACGTCAGACGGCGCAGCAGCCTTCCTACGGGAACAGCTACAATCTATGTCCTCCCCCCTATCTCACCCCTCACACATGGACCCACAAGTAGTATCACTGCTACTAACTCGCTGCATCTCCAGACGCGTGGCCTACCTAGCACGGACCACACCCCTGTACCTGCTACCAGACGACGAATGGTCTAATTGGGGGCGGGGCCTGCTTTACACACCCCTCGATGCTTGTGGGGTACACCACCCGAGGGGCGAGGTGGAGGAACAACGGGTGTGGGACCAGGCATCCCTCCCACCGAGCTTGGGCGGCCTGGGCCTCACCGACCCAGCCGTGGAAGGCCGCTACAGCTTCCTGGCGAGTGTCGTACAGGCGCATACACTCCTAGGGCCACTTGAGGGGGGGGCAGGGGCCACATTGGCAGCGGCACTGGACAGCCCCGGGACAGCAGACCTCAACCACAGTGAACTAAACAGGTGGATCCAGAGCTGCAGGGACAGCCTCCCGCAGGAGGCCAGAGACCTCATCTCAGCAGAGCAGGAAAAACCCAAGGGCCAGCTGCAGCACCGCCTTGCCCTCCTTGTCCACGGGGCCCGTAGCGCAGCCTAGATAACAGCATCCATGCAGATAGAGTTAAACCCCCTGCTCGGCCACACCCAACGCCTCATGTCCCTCACGGGATATGGGGCAGGAGATTGGCTCCTAGCGATCCCCTATATGCCCTCACTCCGCCTCTACCCCTGCCACTTCACGTTCGCCCTCCAATTCAGACTTGGACTGCCACTCTCTGTGCCCGAACGGTGTGTCTGCAGCAAGCGGGTCCCCATCCTGGACAAGAGGCTGCCGAACCACCTGCTGCGGTGCGGTACTGGGCACGGCCGCACCAACACTCACAACGAGCTGCGCGACGAGTGCATACGCATGGCGCAGGACGCAGGATTTGCAGAGCACAAAGAGTGCACTGCCTTCAGCCCCGTGGATAACAAAAAGGCGGACCTAGCTTTTAGGGATGGGAGCTCGGGGCGGTGTGGCTGGCAGATATCACCATCACGGACCCAATTAGCAAGCGGGACGAGAATGCACGGAAGGGGAGGGGCTGGGCAGCACGGGAGGCGGCAGACAAAAAGATAGACCTCTACCACGGCAGGGCAGAGTTTGCAGGGTTTGTCCCATTGGCTGTAGAAACCTACGGCTGCCCCTGCGACGAGGTGCCAACCTTCCTAAAGCTACTGGCAGACAAGGCTGCAAGGAGACTCTTCAATGCGGACCCATCTACCTACCAGGCCGCGAAGATGCTCCACCAGTTCCGCCAGCGCTGGTCCGTTGCCCTCCAGAGAGCCCAGGCAGTAAGCGTTCTTACAAAGCTGCACCTGGCTGCCCATGCAGAGAACCCACCACTAGGGGGACCAGAGGGGGCGCTGAACCCAGGGGATTGCTTCTCAACACTAGAGGCCGCATAAAGGAAGGGGGGGGGGGGGGGGAGAGAGGCAGGGGTGTGTGGTTGCTTGGGTAGGTTACATTTAGGTTTTGCTTGCTTGTCTTATTGTTCGTTGCTACCTTCCTTAAGCTTTGCATGTCTGTACCAGCCCCTATTATCAATACAAGGACCATTAGAGAGAGAGAGAGAGAGAGAGAGAGAGAGAGAGAGAGAGAGAGAGAGAGAGAGAGAGAGAGAGAGAGAGAACGAGAGAGAGAGAACGAGAGAGAGAGAGAGAGAGAGAGAGAGAGAACGAGAGAGAGAGAACGAGAGGGAGAAAACGAGAGAAGGAACGAGAGATAGAGAGATAGAGAGAGAGAGAGGAGAGAGAGAGAGAGAGAGAGAGAGAGAGAGAGAGAGAGAGAGAGAGAGAGAGAGAGAGAGAGAGAGAGAGACAGAGAGAGTCTTTAATAAACTACGGCTTGCTACAATTCAAAATGGCGTAGCATCTTGGGTTGCTGCCCTTGTACAGCGACATGAACAGATACATGAATACGACATAATGCTATGACATAAATTAAACAAAGAAACAAAGACATACAACAACAAGAGAAATATGTTAAGGTCTTCTACTGAGTGTTCCTCTTGGATTTGCGAAAAATATTGATGTCACAAAGTTTGAATAAGACGGACAACTTTTCTAAGACCTCTGAGCTTTCTCACGACACTTGAAAAAAACGAAAAGAAGAAACGGTGTTAAGATAAGGAGATGTAAAAGAACTTGAATAAGGAGACACAAAGATAGGCGGATAAGAGAAAGAGGTGGACGGACGAGGAGGAGGGGGACGAGCGAGAAAGTTGGACAAGAAGAGAGACGCCATGATGTTCTGTAATCTACATAGTAATCATAAAACGTCGTCTAGAATGACCTACCACGAGGTACTTCTAAGAAAATCTAGAGAAGATCGTAGACATTATCTTGGCTTTAGTACGTAAACTGCTATTTAGTCCCTAGAAAGCTCACCTTAGAAGCTGGAGTACAAGTATGTGAAGGAATCGCGGGGAGGAGCTGGGAGTAACGGAAGTGACAGGAGTGGCAGGACGGCACCAGCGAGAAAAAGATTTACACCCTAGAAGCCGTTGAATTTTTGTTGAATTCCTATCGGTTCTAAACATTTGAACATATGAACTTACAGCTTGTTTAGCATAGCCCCTTGATGCATATTCTGTGAATACAGCAATCGCGGGTTCGAATCTCGCTTTAGTCGTGAAATTTTAACATTTCTAGAATCAACAAGTATCCCCTACATAAGTGGCCTCTGTTGTAAACTAGAACCCTGAAACAAACATTACAATAGTATATGAACAAACAATGCTTCGCAACCCTAAGACGATTTCGTCGCCTCTTGTTTTTTTTTTTTTTTTTTTTTTTTTTTAATGACTTGGCTGAAATTTCAGCCAATTCTTATGAGTGTAGGCTGAGCCCTCAGCCTTGTATCGAGGGCGCACACTGAATCCGGCAATACAGTGATTTTCGCCAGCTTGTAGGATTACCGGTAGCACTATCAATCACGGGTGGGAAATCAACCCGCAAGGCCCCGCACTGTCGCGTTGGTACAACAAAGCGGCCAATCAGGGTTATCATGTTTGTGCTGTGTAAGCTGTGGTGAAGTAGCCCATATAGGGTACAACCCAGTTTAGGGTTTGCACTTGTACCCACATTCTGCTCAATGCAATCATTTCTGCTTGTTAGTTTTTTTTTTTTTTTTTTTTTTTTTCGGGCCCACCATTACCTAGTGACCGACTACGGTTACCGCGTTACCACACGCCCTGCCCTGCGCTGCGCCGTCAGCGCGCGCCCTGCCCTGCCCTGCCTTGCGTCACACTGCCGGTGTACGCCCTGCCCCACGTAGCGCTGCCCCGCGCACGCCCTGCCCTGCCCCGCGTCGCGCTGCCCGCGCACGCCCTGCCCTGCGTCGCGCTGCCCTGCTCACGCCCTGCCCTGCCCTGCGTCCTGCTGCAGCCCGCGCCCTGCTGCCCCGCGCGTCGCGCCCTGCTGCAGCCCGCGCGTCGTGCTCTACTGCTGCCCCGCGCGTCGCGCCCTGCTGCAGCCCGTACGTCGCGCCCTGCTGCCCTGCGCGTCGCGCCCTACGGCAGCCCGCGCGTCGCGCTCTGCTGCCCCGCGCGTCGCGCTCTGCTGCAGCCCGCGCGTCGCGCCCTGCTGCCCCGCGCGTCGCGCCCTGCTGCAGCCCGCGCGTCGCGCCCTGCTGCCCTGCACAGCGCGCGTCCTGCTGCCCGCGCCGCCCAGCCCGAGCCGCCCTGCCCAACCCGATCCGCCCTGCTGCTCGTGCTACTGCTGCTGCTGGTGGAGGTGCTGCAGCCTAGCCTCACCGAGCCGCTCTGCTGCTCTTACTGCTGCTGCTGCTGCTCGTGCTACTGCCTACCCTCCGTACTGCCCTACTGGACGTGCGCCTCCTTGCTTGCCCGCTATGACTTGACTTCCTAGTAGTGGTGGGAGTGTTGACGGCAGAGGTGGCAGCAGTGGGAGTGGTGGCGGCCGTAGTAGCACTTGCTGTGGAGTTTTTTGGTGGGGAGTTTCTGGCGGTGGCCAGATGCAGCTGCAGCGGCGTCCGCGCGAGACCCTTACGCCCCAGCAGCTTCGTGAGTGGTACGCCAGGTGGTGTTATGGCGGCGGCCGTCGTGGCAGTCGCGGTGGAGCTGGTCAGTGCGGAGTTTCTGGCGGTGGCCAGATGCAGCTACAGCGGCGTCCGAGCGAGACCCTTACGCGCCAGCAGCTTCGTGAGTGGTACGCTCAGAGTGGGGGGTCTAGGAGTACTGCCCGCTGCCCGTACGTCATTCGCACAGGTGATCGGGCTGGTCAGACTTGCGGGACAGTTGGTCACACAGAGGCTCGCTGCTTCGCCTGTCTGAGCGACGCCTGGCGTGCAGTGTTTGGCGACGAGGCTGAGGTCCCCCTCTGGCTAGAGCTGGTGCGCAACAAGGTGAATATATTTGCTTTAGACTATGACACTATCCTTACTGCCATGTATGCTCTGACTGGTAGTACTGAGGGTGACTGTTACCTGTGTGTGCCCCCTGACCCTGGTATAGCGGCTGCTGCTCTAGGTGCTAGTGAGTCTGCTCTCTCTGGTACTGCGCCTGCTGAGGCCTTGCACACCTTCACCCTTGACTCAAGTGCTTCACGCTGCTTCTTTCGCGACAACACTACTGTCACACCACTCCCTGCACCTGTTGCAGTCTCTCTGGCTGACCCCTCAGGGGGCCCAGTCCTTGCACGTTCCTCCACTGTTCTTCCGTGTCCGGCGGTTCCGTCTGGCTCACTGACAGGCCTTCACCTCCCCTCGTTATCTACGAACTTTGTGAGTAACGCCATCCTTCAGGATGCTTGGGTTGAAACACTTACCCCTGGAGGACAGCGTCTGGCGATCTGCACGTATGCATGGACGGGCCGTCACCTAGCCATGTTCACCCGTCGGCCTGGGTCGAGCCTATACACACTAACTACTGAGCCTTCGGACGTAGATGCGTCTGGTCAGGTGTCCGCGCCCGGTCAGGTAGCAGCCCCCTGCTCGTGTCGCCAGCTCTCACACCAAATTGTCCTCTGGCACCACCGTCTTGGTCACCCCTCCCTGCTACGACTCCGTAGCATGCACTCCCGCCTCCTTGTCTCTGGCCTTCCCAGGTCTCTGCCCCCCCTCCCGCGCTCGCCTGCCCCGCCCTGCCTTCCTTGCGTCGAGGGGCGGCAGCACGCCGCTCCTCACTCCTCCTCGTTCCCTCCTACAGAGGCTCCTCTGCAGACTCTCCACATGGACGTGTGGGGCCCAGCCCGCGTCCAGGGACAGGGCCGCGAGAGGTATTTCCTGCTGGTTGTCGACGACTACACGCGTTACACTACGGTCTTCCCCTTGCGCAGCAAGGGGGAGGTCCCTGATGTCTTGATCCCTTGGATCCGCGCTGTCCGTCTCCAGCTCCACGAGCGGTTTCACACGAACCTTCTTGTCCTGTGTCTGCACTCTGACAGAGGTGGTGAGTTCTCCTTCGACCTCTTGCGGGACTTCTGTCAAGCGGAGGGCATCCTCTAGTCTTTCATTCACGCTTCCGGCCTCCCCGCAGCAGAATGGGGTTGCTGAGCACCGCATTGGCTTAGTCATGGAGGTCGCTCGTACCTCGATGATCCATGCGGCCGCTCCCCATTTTCTGTGGCCGTTTGCGGTCCGCTACGCTGCGCATCAGCTCAACCTCTGGCCTCGTGTCTCCTTGCCGGAGACCTCGCCCACATTGCGTTGGACGGGGAAGGTTGGCGATGCGTCGGTGTTCCGAGTTTGAGGCTCTCGTGCCTTTGTCCGCGATACCTCCGCGGACAAGCTCTCCTCCCGCACCATTCCCTGTGTCTTCCTTGGCTTCCCCCCTGATGCGCCTGGCTGGCAGTTTTACCACCCCACCTCGCGACGTGTTCTGTCTTCTCAGGACGTCACGTTTGACGAGTCGGTTCCCTTTTACCATCTCTTCCCCTACCGCACTGCCCTTCCCTCCTCCCCCCCCCCCCCCGCCGCTCTTCCTCGCTCTAGGTCCCCCTCCGGTAGATCTTCTCCCCCCTCAGGGTCCTGCTCCTTCAGGTGTGTCTCAGGTAGACCCACTTCCCTTGGCTGAGCCTGTCGAGGTCACAGGTGACTCTGGTGCTGCTGGGAGTACTGAGCCTGGGGGTGCTGAGCCTGAGCGTGCGGAGCCTGGGGGTGCTGAGCCTACGGGTGAGGAGCCTTGGGGTGCTGAGCGTGAGCGTACGGAGCCTGGGGGTGCTGAGCCTGAGCGTGTGGAGCCTGGGGGTGCTGAGCATGCGGGTACTGAGCCTGAGCGTGTGGAGCCTGGGGTTGCTGAGTCTGGGGGTGCTGCGCCTAGGGGTACTGCTTCTCCACCCCGAGAGCCTCTCTCGCTGCGCGAGTGGTACGCTCAGCAGCTCCGCTTTCAAAGTGGCGCTGCTGGAGCTGGAGGCGCTGGAGCTGCTAATCATGGAGGTGCTCGTACTGGAGGTACTGGAGCTGCCGGAGCTGGTGGTGCTGCCAGTACTGGGTGATGCTGGCACTGTTGGTCCCGGAGGTGCTCGTACTGGAGGTACTAGAAGTGCTCTCTCACCACAGCAGCTGCACAAGTGGTACGCTCAGCGCTGCCGCCTTCGGAGTGGCGTTGCTCTAGCTGGAGGCGATGCGGCTGGAGGCGCTGGAGCTGGAGGCGCTGGCGCTGGAGGCACTGGGGCTGGCGGCCTTGGAGCTGGAGCTGCTGGTCCTAGAGGTGCTAACACTGGAGGTACTGGAGCTGTCGAAGCTGGTGGTGCTGCTGGTGCTAGAGGTGCTGGTGGTACTAGCATTGCTGGTCCCGGAGGTGCTCGTACTGGAGGTGCTGGAGCTGCCGGAGCTAGTGGTGCTGCGGGCTCTGGAGTTGGAGGCGCTGGAGCTGGAGGCGCTGGAGCTGGAGGTACTGGAGCTGGAGGCGCTGGAGCTAGAGGCGCTGGCGCTGGAGGTTCTGGAGCTGCTGGAGGCGCTGGAGCTGCTGGTACTGGAGGTGCTGGTGCTGGTGGTACTGGTGCTGGTGGTACTGCACAACCGCGACTTATCTTCGCTCCACCGTCGCCGTCGTCTCTGCCACTGCCTGACTCGGTAATTCGCCAGGTTCTTAGCCTTCCGTCTTCTACTGGCCTCCCGTTACAGCCAGGCTCCCCACTACCTGCTCCTTCTCCTTACACTGAGCAGATAGACTCGCTTACAGAGCGTTGTGAGCCTGCGTCTCGTCCCGCCTCACCTGTTCGCGCTGTTCGCACTGGTCGTCGTGTTCCTCGTCAGCGTCCTCCTCCTTTCCGTGATACTCACACTATGACACTTCGTCCTTCCTATGTTCCACATCGTGTCCCTCTACCGTCTCCTTGTGAGTCCTCTCTTCCGCACGTTCCGGACCCTGAGTCTGACCTGGTTCGTGCTGCCAGCCAAACTGTCACGCGTCTCCTAGCCACTATTGTCACTGACCCTTCGTTTGAGTCCACTGCTGCGTCTGCCTTAGTTGCTGAGCTTGTTGACTTTGCTGCTGCTTGTCGTCTCGACTACGCCGCTAGTCTTGTTGCTGAATCTGAGTCTGTCTGTCCTCCGTCCGTCGAGGGTGAGTGTGCTCTTGGCACGGACGTCCTTGAGGACAGTCAGGAGGATTTTGAGTGTCTTGCAGCTGTTGTACCTCATCTCGTGGCCATGCTGCTTGCACCTGAGGGAGACTCGGATGCACTGGACATCCCGACCCGCGCTCTTACTCAGAAGCGATTACAGGTCCCTACTCCTCTCAGTGGCAGGCAGCCATGGATGCAGAGATGGCATCCTGGAAGTCCACAGGCACTTACGTTGACGCAGTTCCCCCTCCTAGGGCGAACATAGTCGATGGCATGTGGATTTTCAGGGTGAAGCGGCCGCCGGGTTCTGTCTTCAAGGCTCGTTACGTTGCACAAGGCTTTAGTCAGCGACAGGGAGTTGACTTCTTCCAAACCTTCTCCCCTACCCCGAAGATGACCACTCTTCGGGTGCTGCTGCACGTTGCCGCTTAGCATGACTACGGGCTTCACTCTCTTGACTTCAGCACAACTTTCTTACAGGGCAGCCTGCACGAGGAGATCTTGCTGCGCCGCCCACTTGGCTTCACTAGGTCGTTTCCTTCAGGTACCCAGTCGAGCCTCCGGCGGCCAGTCTACGGTCTTCGCCAGGCGCCTCGTGAGTGGCACGACACACTGAGGTCGACAGTTGCGGCACTTGGATTTGCTCCTTCGATTGCAGACCGGTCGCTGTTTCTCCTCACCGACACTTCACTGCTGCCGTTCTTCATTCTCCTGTGCTTCGACGATTTGGTTTTTGCCACTGCTGACACTGAGGCACTCGCCCTTGTGAAGTTGGAGCTGCAGAAGAGACACACGTGCACAAACCTGGGTGAGCTGCGCAGCTACCTTGGCTTGCAGATCACCCGGGACAGAGCACGCCACACCATCACCCTGACTCAGTCACACATGGTGCACCAGGTCCTTCAGCGCTTCGGCTTCACTTGGTCCTCGCCACAGTCCACTCCTCTGGCTACCGGTCACTCGCTCTCAGCTCCACCTTCGAACGAGTCCGAAGAGCCAAGTGCCCCGTATCAAGAGCTTGCGGGCTGCCTCATGTACCTGATGACCTGCACTCGTCCTGACCTTGCGTACACTCTTAGCATCCTGGAACGCTGCGTGGCTCCCGGTAGGCACCGAAAGGTGCACTGAGATGTTGCGAAGAGGGTGCTGCGTTAATTGTGCAGTACATCGGGCATGGGGCTCGTGCTTGGAGGACGGGGTCGAGTTGTCCTCACTGGACACTCAGACGCATCTTATGCTGACGACCTGGCTACGCAGCGGTCGTCACAGGGTTACACATTCAGCCTTGGCTCCGGCTCTGTTTCTTGGCGGTCTACCCGCTCGTCTTCTGTTCTCAGCTCCAGTTGTGAGGCTGAGATCTATGCAGGAGCCATGGCTGCACAGGAGTTATGCTGGCTCACCTACCTGCTGACCGACTTGGGAGAGCGGCCTCGTTCTCCTCCAGTTCTGTACGTAGACAACAAGGCCGCTATTGCCTTGTGTCAGGAGCACAGACTGGAGCACAAAATGAAGCATATCGCTCTGCGTTACTTCCTTGCTCGAGAGTTGCAGCAACGTGGTCAGCTTCGTCTTGCTTACGTGGCCACTCGGGCCAACACTGCTGATATATTTTCCAAGGCCCTGTCGCCTGGTGATCATCAGCGTTTCTGCACTAATTTAGGCCTTGTGCCTGCTTCGTCTCACTTGCTCACTGCGTGACTTTGCTTGTACTGGTACACTTGCATGCTTACTCTTGCTAGGTAGTGATCACTGTACTTTTTGTTCTCTTTTATATAACTATGTATATGAACTGGCCTTGTGGCCATTTGCTTGTGCTCGGAATGTGTGGTGACTTCGTGATCCGCCCTGAGCTTGCTTTGATTTTCTGGATTGGTCTTGTAACCCCTCATTCTTCCCCACTTTGCCTATGGGGGTGTGTTAAACTATAATGATGCTTTGCCCATACGGGGTACAACCCAATTAGGGTCAGTACTTGTACCGACTTTCTGTCCAATGCAATCATTCTTGCTTAGTATTCTGACAAGACAATCACCTCCTCTGATTGCGCACGTGCATTTGCATGTGTTGGTGGTGGTGCTGGTGCATTTGCCGTTGATTGCTGTCGGGCGAGATCGCGTTCTGCCGTGAGCGTCGTGATCTCGAATGCCGAATCTTCGAGTTGACGCACGAGTCGGTCGAGTTGTTCCTGCGTCAGTGCCGCGATATTGAATTTGGCCTTGGCGGGGGTGTCAGGCAAGCTCAATGAGAGCCTCAGTCATGTCCGTGCGTTCTTTCGGGAGAGCACTTCGAGCGGCGGTGCTTGAACGTTGGGACAGTGGGTGTTGAAGGAAATTGGCCCCGCCCTCGCATGGGCAAATTGACTTGTGGTCGGGTGTGCGGGAGGTGCAGCCGACCTTCTGCAGGTGTACGAGGGTTGCCTGTACACGAGGTGTACTAGGGAATCCATGCAAGAGTAATTGAAGCATCCGCGAGTGCAATACAGTCTTCCCGTGCGCATGTACAAGTTGTGCAACTGGTGCAGAAGTTCGCGGGTGTCCGTCTGCGCAGGGTCGCGTTTGACCCTGCGCAACATTGAGACTGCACAGGCGAATTTTGGCCAGAAATTCGAATGTGCCTTAATTTCGACCAATCAAGAGCTGACATTTGAGTATCTCGACCGAGGTGTCCGACGAAGATGTTCGACGAAGGTCGTCGAACCCCGACGACGAAGGTCGTCGACCCGCGACGACGAAGGTCGTCAACCGGTGATGACGAAGGTCGTCATCCTGCAGAGGTGCCAGGGACTTCACCTGGTTGACCAAGTTACCTGCTCGACGAGGTGCGCGAAGGTGTGCGAACGTCGTCGAGGCTGCTGTGGCGAAGTCGACTGACGTGGCAGCACGTGGTCGACGTGGCTCATCATGTGCAACCGTCAGCATGTGGCTGACAACCTGCGCAATGTACTTGACAGTGCACGTCGTGCATAACTGTCTACAAGCACCTGCGAAGTAGGTGCTTGCACATGTGCTTACAATCACCTGCGGATGCAATGTTGGCAAGCCGCGCGAATGCAGCGTTGGCAGGCCGCCATCTGCAGCGTTGGCAAGTCGCGTACGAGCTGCGTTGGCGGACCGCAGACTTGCTACGTTGGCAGGTCGACAACTCTGTCACGCTGGCAGTCGACCTGCCTGAGCACTAGCAAACCTTGCATGTGATGTAGTCAATCTTTGCCATTGCATGCTCATTCTGAACTCTGTTATTCTCAACTTTTCTTTAGTGAAACTCTTGCTGTTTTGCCCTGTGAAAACACAAGTCCTAGAGAACACTGACAGAGCTATGTTCACTCCTACAACTCGTGCCTACCTAGTAGTCTAGCTCCCACCGTTGTAGAGTTAATCTCCTCATGGTGCGGTGAGCGTGGACGGCCCCGCAAGGATACCTTCAGATAGGAGCCGACTTTTGCACCTACTAAGTCGTTCGTAGGCCGGCAGCAACGCTAGTCACCATGGTCGACCCCGTTGTAGAAGCGGGTGTAGCGGACACCTTGGAGACTCGTTTAGCTGATGCGAGGAGACGCCACGAGGCTGGCGAGTACGGGACGATCCCCTTGGAGATCGTCGAGTTGGGCATCCGGGCGCAGTGGGCGGCGGAACACCCTTCTCTTCCTGCATCTCCTCCCCGACCGGCACGCAACGAAGGTGGCGTTGACGAGGAGGTCAACAGCGGTGCAAGAGTTCGTGGCAACGAGGGCACGAGGCAGATAGGAGTGCTCAGGTCTGCCGACGGTGGTGTCGGCGGGAGTCAAGTGCGAGTGCAGTGGTCGACGGCGGCTGCAGACGTCGATGGTCGACGACGCTCTCCTCAACGAAGCAGTGGAAGTCCCTCGGCGACGACGCACGTGACGGCGGGCGGGATCGCGCCGACGTATGGCTACTTCAAGTTTTCGCCGGACAAGATCACTGTCGCACCTCTGCGAGGTCGACGGGACCTCATCACGTGGAGGGAGTCGATAGAACCACAGCTGGAGGTCGCTGGATTGAAGGGCTTTGCCGACGGTACTGTGCCAATTCCGCACGAGGATGAAGTCGAGCTGCGCGGGGAGTTTCGTGCTGCTCACTTGCTCACCTTCATGGTCATCTCGAGGTGCTGCTCGCCGGTGGTGCAGCTAGCGCTCAGGAGCTGTCGAGAGCGTCTGGATGCTGGTCACCAAGCATGGCACTTCATCCTGACGACGTACCAGGCGAAGGACGACCTGTACATCGGACAGCTGGAGGAGAAGATGACACATCTTCGGATGGGTGAGCAGGAGTCGGCGACGGACTACTGCAACCGTGCTCGACGGATACTGGCCGAAATGCGGATGGCGGGCGCCGAATACTCTACGGCGTCCTACATCACCCACGTCGTCAAGGGCCTGCCGCGTAGCTACAACCTCATGAAGAGGATGATGATGGTGCCTGGCACGCGGGAGTCACTCGACGAGGACTCAATCACCAGCTACATCCTTCAAGATGAGGCTATGCAGGAGGCAGAGCAGCCCACGGAGCTCCTTCCGCAGGCGAGTTACGCTGCACCGACGAAGCAGAATCGTCCGCAGGGGCAGCGAGGAAAGTCTGGCGGATGTGGAAGCGGAGGTGGGAGGTCGGCGAAGGACGCCGACCAGGCGAAATCAACTCGTGACAATGGTCGTGGCAAGGGTGGTCGACGGCGTGAGTGCTGGGTCTGCGGAAGCGCCGACCACCTCTCCTGTGACTGCCCAGATCGTGAAGACACTGACGACGATGACCACAAGGGAGGCCGCGGAAGGTCGGCCAACGGTCGTCAAAGTCGGGACGAGAAGCCGCGCAAGGAGAAGCAGACGTCGAAGAAGACGTCGTCGACGAAGGAGGTTGACTCCTCCAGCGGCAAGGGGCAAGGTGACGGAGAGGCTTCATGCTCAATGGTCAGCATGGTGGAGCAGACTGTTTCGCTGGCGCCAGAGGCCGGCGAAGACTTCAAAGCGGTCGCAGCAGCCGTGCAGGCGAATCCAATGGTGGTTCTGCTCGACAGCGGTTGCTCACACCACCTCATGGGGACGAAGGAGGCCTTCGTCGACATGGGGCCGAGCGGCAATGTGAAGCATGTGCGTGGCTTCAACGGGGCTCTGCAGACTGTCGAGGGCAGAGGCACCGTCGCTCTGCAAGGGGAGGCCGGGAAGCAGGTCCTCATCCCCGACGTGCTCTACGTTCCGGGTGTGCATGCGAACCTGTTGTCATCCGGCCAGCTGAAGGAGAATGGTGTGCTGCTGCAGGACGACGGCGACGAGACGATGCTCGTCAACGCGACCGGGGAGGTGCTCGGTCGAGCACGCTATACTGGCCGCGTCCTCTGCACCAACCTTCAACCCTGCTTGACAAAGCTGTCATCGAAGCCGACCGAGGTGGTGGCTCTGCGGACGATTGCATTGGCGACGAAGTCGACGTCGCCCAGGTGGCACGCGAGGCTTGCTCACGTTGGTATTGACTCCATCAAGAGCTCGGCGAAGCACAATGTTGCCACTGGCCTGGACATCACGCCTTCCACGGGGACCGATTTGCCATGCGTCTCCTGCGTAGGCGGCAAAATTGCATGACACACCTTCCCCGACAAAGGTTCGGACGCGGAGGAAGCCCTGGCAGTCGTTCACATTGACCTGTGCGGACCGTTCCGGGTGGCCGCCAAGGATGGCAGCTACTACTTTCTTCTGCTGAAGGATCGAAAGACTCGCTACGTGTGGGTGAGGCCGGTCGCCAAGAAGAGCGACGTCCTGCACGTGTTCGAGCAGTGGCTGCTGGTCGTGGAGAGGCAAACCAAGAAGTCTGATGATGCTCCGCTCCGACCGCAGAGGTGAATTCCTGGGGAAGGACTTCACCAAGTTCGTCAACAGCAAAGGAATCGTCCACGACCTGACCTGCCCGTACACTCCGCAGCAGAACGGCATGGCGGAGAGGGAGATGCGTACTGTCGTCGAGGCTGTGCGAACGATGCTGCTGCACATGGGCGTGCAGCACCACTGGTGGCATCTCGCCCTGCGGCAGGCCGTCTGGGTGCGCAACTGCTTGGAGCGGTCGACGCTGCCTCCGGGGACGACGCCGCATCAGTTGCTGACGGGCAAGAAGCCTGATCTCACTCTGGCAAGGGTGTGGGGCTGCATGGTGCAGTTCATGGTCCCTGAGCAGCAGCGTGGTGGGAAGCTGGCGTCGAAGGCTCGTTGGGGGCTACACCTGGGTGTGTCACCGGAGAGCAAGGGATGGGAAGTGCTCGACCTGACTGACAACAAGCTTGTCACAACGGTCGAGGCTATCTTCTACGAGACGATGTCTCTGGAGGTGTGGAAGGTGACGCATGGGCCAGCTTCGGCACGGGCGCAGACCCACTCTCCGACTGACTCCTCAACGGCGACGTTTCCACTGCTCGTGGAGGTTGACGAGGCTGCTGACGAGGATGTCGAGGAGGTCCATCCTACTCCTCCCCCTCTTGTTCCTACTGCACCACCTGTTGTTGCCGACTTGCCTGAGCAGACACCTTCGTCAGCCACTGGCGACGAGGGGAGCCTGCGGACGTTGCCAGTGTCGCCGTCTAGGAGCGTCGCCAGCGGCCGACGTGATATCAAGCTCGTCGTCGAGGGTGCGAAGCCCTCGACGACAGGGGAGCTGCAGGTGGAAAAGATGGAGCTGACAGGGGAGCCGTCGACGAAGGAAGCGTCTGCAGAGGAGCCGCCGACAGGGGAGCAGCTCGACGATGGTTCATCGAGTGACGTTGTGGAGGTCATTGGTGAACCTGACAACGATGAAGGGGAGCAGTCCACTGACAGCGATGTGTGGAAGTCGAAGCTGACAAGCCTCCGCTGCGACGTTCCACTCGTGTCAACTTTGGCAAGCCTCGCGAGAAGCTGAGCTACCATGCTTGCTTGCCCCCTACCTCCTACAGCACGTTGCTCGACGATGCGCAGGACGACGTCGACCTGCCCGAGCTCGACCCTGACGTGCACGCTGACCCAGAGCATCGCTGGGACATCGCGACGATGACAGTGAAGGAGGCTCTGGCAAGCTGGAAAGGCAAGGCAGTGAAGGCGGCGATGGACGAGGAGATTCGCAGCCTCATCGCCAACGGCACATGGGAGCTCGTCGAACGTCCGCGCGGGGTAAACATCATGAAGAACCGGTGGGTGCTGACGACGAAGTACCACATCGACGACACGGTTGCGCGTGAGAAGGCACGCTTGGTCGTGAAGGGCTTCACGCAGGTGTACGGCGCCGACTACGAGGAGACATACGCGCCGGTCAGCAGCTACGTCACGCTGAGGATCTTCCTCAGCATCGTCGCCGTCCAGGACTCGCATCTGATGCAGCTTGACATGAAGAATGCATTCCTGCAGAGTAAGCTGGACAGGGTGCTGTACATGTACCAGCCAGACTACTATGACGATGGAACTGGCAGGGTGTGCAAGCTGTTGAAAAGCCTCTACGGACTGAAGCAGTCACCACTGCTGTGGTACAGGGCCCTCGACGGAGTGCTGCTGGGCGCTGGCTGGCAGAAGAGCCAGGTCGACGAGGCTCTCTACTTCAAGGCCGGCGACGGAGGAGTGATGTGCTGGGTGCTTGTCTACGTCGACGACCTCCTCGCCGCCAGCAGCATCCTTGCGATGCTGAAGGAGCTGAAGGAGCTGCTGGAGGCTGCCTTTGAGCTGCGCGAGATCAGCCCGGTCGAGAGGTACCTTGGGCTGGAAATCGTTCGCGACAGGTCGGCAAGGAAGCTGTGGCTGCACCAGCAGTCGTACGTCGACAAGCTGCGCAGGCGTTTCATCGACGAGGAGCAGACCGGGCGCATCCCGAAGACGCCGGTCTCCGTCGACGCCTATGCGAAGCTGACATTCGATGACGAGGATGCTCAGGAGCGCGAGGAGGAGGAGTACCGGCAGAAGGTTGGCTCGCTGCAGTTCGCGGCAACGACGAAAAGGCCTGACATCGCGTTCGCGTGCAGCAAGCTGGGGAGCGGCCTGACAACGCGGAGCGACAACCATTGGCGCGAGGTCGACCGCTATCTGCACTACCTCGCCGACACCCGTGACACCGCTTTGGAGTTTGGTGGTGGACCAGATTCGCTGTGCCTGGTCGGCTATGTGGACGCAGACGACGCAGGCGATAAGCAGAGCCGGACGAGCACGGGCGGCTATGTGTTCGTCCTCGGAGGGGCAGCTGTTTCCTGGTCGAGCCAGCGCATCAAGTGCGCGACACTCTCCTCGACCGAGTCAGAGTACGTCGCGGCCACGGAAGCTGGCAAGGAGGCTCGTCGACTTCCTCCTTGCAGAGTTCAAGCTGCTGGACCCTGGGATGCCGACTGTCCTTCGTGTGGACAACCAGTCGGCCATCACTGTCGCGGAAGGCTTGGGGCTGAAGGGAAACCTCAAGCACATGGAGCGACGTTATGCTTGGCTGCAGCAGATGGTCAAGCGTGGGAAGATTGCGCTGAAGTACATTCCCACCTCTGAGCAGCCAGCTGACTTCCTGACGAAGGGGCTGCACTTTCCGGCCTTCAACCGGTGCTCCGTCGTGATCGGCCAAGTTCGTCTGGCTGACGTCGGCGACGGTGACGACGATGTGCAGCAGTAGGTGCCGTGCCCTTCTGCACGGCTGGTGCGGTGATCGACGTGCTGTGTGTTGTGTGCACGCCGAAGGATTTTCCCCGTCCTTGGGTTCTGGGTGGACCTTGTGCGTAAGGTGCCCAAGCGTGAGCGCGGCAGGGGAGTGTTGAAGGAAATTGGCCCCGCCCTCGCATGGGCAAATTGACTTGTGGTCGGGTGTGCGGGAGGTGCAGCCGACCTTCTGCAGGTGTACGAGGGTTGCCTGTACACGAGGTGTACTAGGGAATCCATGCAAGAGTAATTGAAGCATCCGCGAGTGCAACACAGTCTTCCCGTGCGCATGTATAAGTTGTGCAACTGGTGCAGAAGTTCGCGGGTGTCCGTCTGCGCAGGGTCGCGTTTGACCCTGCGCAACATTGAGACTGCACAGGCGAATTTTGGCCAGAAATTCGAATGTGCCTTAATTTCGACCAATCAGGAGCTGACATTTGAGTATCTCGACCGAGGTGTCCGACGAAGATGTTTGATGAAGGTCGTCGAACCCCGACTACGAAGGTCGTCGAACCCCGACGACGAAGGTCGTCGACCCGCGACGACGAAGGTCGTCAACCGGTGATGACGAAGGTCGTCATCCTGCAGAGGTGCCAGGGACTTCACCTGGTTGACCAAGTTACCTGCTCGACGAGGTGCGCGAAGGTGTGCGAACGTCGTCGAGGCTGCTGTGGCGAAGTCGACTGACGTGGCAGCACGTGGTCGACGTGGCTCATCATGTGCAACCGTCAGCATGTGGCTGACAACCTGCGCAATGTACTTGACAGTGCACGTCGTGCATAACTGTCTACAAGCACCTGCGAAGTAGGTGCTTGCACATGTGCTTACAATCACCTGCGGATGCAATGTTGGCAAGCCGCGCGAATGCAGCGTTGGCAGGCCGCCATCTGCAGCGTTGGCAAGTCGCGTACGAGCTGCGTTGGTGGACCGTAGACTTGCTACGTTGGCAGGTCGACAACTCTGTCACGCTGGCAGTCGACCTGCCTGAGCACTAGCAAACCTTGCATGTGATGTAGTCAATCTTTGCCATTGTCTGCTCATTCTGAACTCTGTTATTCTCAACTTTTCTTTAGTGAAACTCTTGCTGTTTTGCCCTGTGAAAATACAAGTCCTAGAGAACACTGACAGAGCTATGTTCACTCCTACAACTCGTGCCTACCTAGTAGTCTAGCTCCCACCGTTGTAGAGTTAATCTCCTCAGTGGGGAAACGAATGTGTGGTTGCGGTCTGAGAAGAGATCGTAGGCTCCGAATAGTAAGCGTTACGAGTGCAATTGAGCGAACGAACGAGAACTGCACTATCGAAGCAAAATACATCGAGCGAAGGCATGAGCGAAAAAAATATAGCGGAGCTAGAGTGGTAATTGTAATGTGTGAATTGGGTGCACTACGGGCCTAGTGCCGAGGCTGGGAATTGTCGAGGCAGAGGTCCGGAGCGCGTGTTACAAACCGAACCGTGAGGTTGGGTCGCGTCGTGAACAGTGGCGGGAATAGTAGTCGAGGCGAGTGTCGCGAATGATAACGGTGTACTGTTGGGAACTGTTGGCGGTAACATTGGTGTACTCGCTGGGCATCGAAACTTTAGCTTGCTTATTTTTTTGTAATGACCACTGTAGGGCGATGAATGTGGTTCAGGCAAGAGCGCTTGGCACGCAGAGCGAAGATGGTCGACCGAAAAGAGCCAGGCGCGCGTACGGTCGCAACATGCTTCTTCACGCATGTGACTGTTTTGCGAGATATCGTGCGTGTGCACGAAGTGCAGATGAAGCATATTTTTAACACACGAATCGTTTCGCGAGTCCCACTGCTGAACTCAGGCTGGTCAACGACAGGGCTTTTCTGATTCCCACTCGCTGAGCGTGATGGTTACTGTAGGGTACAACACAAACTGATTCTGTTGTTAGGCCCGACGGCCTAAGTCCGCTAAAGAATTAGCGGGGTCGACTAAGTCGAGGATAAAGCGCGGCGGAAGGCTTTGGCGAAAAGACTATTGGCGAAATAGGCGAAGAAGTTACTGAGTAATTGAAAGAGAGTTGAATGAGAATTGGTTGATATGAGGGAATACAAGCAAGGTTTATATAGCATGCAAGAAGGAAGGTTGGAAAGTAGAATGTGGGACTAGGAATTGTGAAGCTAGAAAAGTAGAGTGCCACGTGGCACTAGAGAATCTGAGAAGATAAGGATAAGGGTGACTTGGAATGTACTGTTCGGAATGAACAGTAAACACCCCTCTAACACTGTTTTGTATATTGGACTTTGGCTGAGTGGGATATGAGCGACCTCAATGACCCGTAGCATAATAAATGTTCCCCCCAGCACGGAGATACTATCCCAGTCAGCCATTTATCCCAGACAGTCGCATCTCGATTCGCCTGGGCGCCGATGCATTCGCGACGAGTTACGGGGGTTGTTCGGCGTGGACGGGGAACTGGCTTGTGTAACAAGAGTTTTGCGAGCGACGGATTCCAGCTGCGACGGCCGTCGAGGAACGGATGGGGGAAAACCGTTGATGTTGAACGCCGACGTCAATGAAATCGTTCGCAAAGCCTCCGATTGGATTCTCAGATAAAAGACGTTCGTAGCACATCTCACTCCCCCTCATTTTCCCGCGCTAGCAAACCGTTTTCAGCCTTCATGGCTCCGCGCAAACTAGCAATGCGGATAATGCATTGGTCCAGATCACTCGCGCAAGGTCTTGCGGCCGCATTTACCGGAACCGGGGAGCGCAAGCTTGTACTGGAACATCTGTGCAGAGATGGAAGCCCTCCTCGTCCAATGAATGGCCAGCATAAACGCGTGTGACTAGCCCACTCTGGCGCTCCGTCATCGCCGCCGCCCTCCCGGAACTGTGTTCCCCGTTCCCTTCCCCTTCGGCCATCAGAGAGATCATATAATTGTGGCTGAGTTGCTTACTGACTCATATGATTCAACGTCGTAGTCCCAGGCAATCTCAAACAGCATCATATATTTGTTCAGTAGCGCAAGTCACGCTGGTGTGCGGGAGTGCCCTACTGGTTCTACAAGCCTACAACCCAAAGTTTGAGTCCGCCTCGTCCAATCAAAATGGCGCGTTTGACTAGCCCCGTGCTCTCCCCCGTGATCTACGCAACTCCTTTCGCGCTCCCGGCCTCAAGCATTATTCAACACATAGTCCGACTATGCACGCCTCGGCGCAAGCGCTGGTCCCCTTCTCCCCTCCCCCCACCCCCCCTCCCCCCCCCCTCCTCCCCTCCACGCCGCAGCGCGGTGATCAGACTGAAATTATTGTACGGAGAACAATAATTCCGTCTGTGCACCCACTCACTCTCAAATGTATAAATTGACACCTGCCTCGGAGTCCCCAGTCACATTCAAAGTTCTCACTACGCTGTTCGCTCATTGTGTACTCCTCCCTTCTGAGTCGCACGTTTCAAGTGGAATCAATCATCTCACCTCCTCGCAACCGCACCAACGATTGTGATCATCACGAGATTCAAGAACTCCTCAGAATCGCTGAAGCCAATCGCCATCGCGCCGCCGCATTTGTTGACTACCGTCTCCTGTCGCCATGAAGCCCTACGGGCAGCGGTCTCCTGCCGTCATGAAGCCCCGCGGGCAGCGGCGGTCTGCCCTGCAAGTTGGCCTCACCGCCTTTGTGGCGGGTCTCGTTGCAATCAGTGTCCTGGCAACGCGCGCCAGCGCTCAAGTCGGTGAGTCTGCTGAAGGCCGCTCATCACCGGTAGTTGCATGGCACCCATCTGCTTCTCACTCTTGGATCTCTCGTTCTTGGATACCTCGTTCTTGGATCCCTCGCTTCTCATTTATTCCATCCACTTGATTCGCGGCCTCTCGCTTCTCACCCACCCCTTTCTCAAACCCACCTCTTGTTTCTGACGCTCAGCCTCTGCTGAAATGTGTTTGAAAAGGTTCATAGTCGTTCTTGGTCCCTTGTCCCTTGACGGTCTTATGCTGCAACGTGACTGAGCGCTGGGACGTTGGCGATGGCCGGTGTGGGTGGGTGTGATGCCATTTCCCACTCTACCTTGTGACAACCCATACATCCTGTGCAGACGCGTGTGGCGGCAAGTGTGGGATCAATGCTGAGTGTGTTGAGGCAGCTGATGGCACTGGTGGTGAATGCAAGTGCTTTGACGGTTCTACCTTCAATGATCTCGACAATACGTGCGATGGTGTTGTGGGTGAGTGCTGGGATGTGGGGCAAGAGCCGGAGTGTGGGTGGGTGTGACGCCATCAGCGCAATCTCTGCTCTCGTAACCCGTTTTTCTTACTCTACCTTGAAACAACCCATGCATCGTGCCCATGCAGCAGACGTGTGTGCCAACAAGGACTGTGGGACCGAAGCTGCGTGCGCTGTGAATGACCTTGGCGCCGCTGTTTGCAACTGCAACGACGGATCTACCTTTAACGAGCTCGACAGTAATTGCGGCGGTGGTGAGTGCTGGAGTGTGGGTGAGTGTTGGGATGTGGGTAGAAGCCGGATGTGGGTGGTGGGTGTGACGTCATTACCAAAATCTCTTCTCTCGTAACCCGTTTTCCTTACTCTACCTTGAAACAACCCATGCATCGTGCCCATGCAGCAGACGTGTGTGCCAACAAGGACTGTGGGACCGAAGCTGCGTCCGCTGTGAATGACCTTGGCGCCGCTGTTTGCAACTGCAACGACGGATCTACCTTTAACGAGCTCGACAGTACATGCGGCGGTGGTGAGTGCTGAAGTATGGGTGAGTGCTGGGATGTGGGTGGAAGCCGGAGAGTGGATGGTAAGTGTGACGTCATTAGCGAAGTCCATGGGTGAAATCCGTAGTGTTGGACGGTTCTGCTGTCGACATTGCATGGATGGTTCTACCTTCTACCTTGGATGGTGCTGTGATGTGGGTGGGGGTCGGAGTGTGGGAGAGTGTGACCTCATACGTGAAGCGGTGTTTCAAGCCTGCTTTGTTGTAAATTGAAAGGGGGTCTGCCACTGTAGCTGTTGCTACATCATGGAGAACCGAGTCTGCACTGGTGAGTAGTACACTGCATGCCCGCTGCAGGCCCGTGCTCATAATTCTTTTGTGTAAGCATATTCAGAAACATCTCAACATTTCCACTTCCAACAGTGAGTGCCAGGAAGTGAGTGGTGCAGTGCCGGTAAATTAGTGATGGAGTGCACAAGACTTGAATTCTCTCTTCTTCCTTTCTTTCAACTCCCTCTTTCTTCACCTTGCAACAACCCATAGCTGTCTCTGCAGACTCGTGTGACAGCATGGATTGCGGCAGCAAGGGTAGTGTCTGCCGAATGTCGGGTGGCACTCCCGAGTGCGTGTGCTCGAATGGTTTAAAGTTTGACGAATCTGACAAGACGTGCTTCGGTAAGTGCTGCAATCGTGAGCCGTAAACGATGCATTTCAGCTGGCAGCGTTGCTGCCTGAGTGCTTTTCCAAAAGGCGTGCTATTCCACCCGAACTCGGACTTGCACTTTTCTTCTCCTCATTCCCCGCACTTCCACCCATGTCTACTCCCTCCCTCCCCCTTCCACTGTGCCACCACCAACTCGATGTCTTCAAACCCCCACCAGCACCAAAAATGCCCAACGGCCACGATATGGCATCAGGCCCCTTCCTCCAAACGACAGTGCAGGTGCAGGTGAAGCAAAATGGCGTTTAGGAAAACGTCAAGTTCACCACCGACGTGCCGGCAGCGCAAGCCAGTGGCAGCACCGCCTGCACCGACCTCGCCTCCAGCTTCAGCGGCCGTGGCGACACCCAGATCAGCGTCCAGTGGCAATCCTACGGCCTTCAGGGGGCCGGCAACGGCATGTGCAAGAGCGTTTCGTTTTACAGCAACCCGGGCTGCATGGGCAACCCGGGCCTCAAGATCCCGCATCCGGCCAAGGATGGTAGCTCCTACCACAATACAGACAGGTGTGTGAGTGTGCTGCACTGCATGCCACGTCATGTGTGGCTTTGTCTGGTGTAATTCTAGCGCATAGGAAGCAAGAATATGCATTCCAATCTCCGAAATATGCTTCCCACTTCCTAGTGTGATGTGCGCTAGAACATCTTTTTCGTCCTCATCTATGATTTTTGTGAATACCTTCCCCTCTCAGGACTGCCAAAGCGACGGATTTGCCGAAATTGCGAGATCAGTAAGTGCGAGCACACAATATTGAAAATCTTGCACACAACTCTGTTGATACCGCTTCTGGATATTCTTAGAATTCATTTAGCACTACACCAAGGCTGGAGAGAGAGTGAGAACCTTGAAACCTGGATATTCTTAGAATTCATTTAGAATTCTGGATCCTCACCTCACTTCAGGGGAAGTTGCACATGCACGGTGGCCCATACTTGTTATGATCCCTCGAGATATTGGAAGAGAGAGTGAGAACCTTGAAACATCTTGCGGATATTATTCTTGTGTTTGCCAGAAAAACCTTGAAATGCCTGTTTGCCCTTCCATTTCTGGTGCCCAAAACAGCCACGTGCCACAAGGACTGCGGAGCTGCTGACTGCGTTGTGAAGGAGGGCCAACCCCAGTGCCAGTGCCCCTGGGGCTACGTGCTCGATGCGGCTCAGAAGATCTGCAGTGATAAGACCTTCAATCCTGGTAGGCCAACTGTTGGATATCTGCCAACATTACAGACTTGTACCAACCCTGTGCACGTGCCCCTGAAAGCCCAGTGCAAGAGTTCTCTCATATGCCCACCCACCTGTCTTGCATACAACGAGAAAGAGAAAGAAGTGCCTCTTGTTGCCCTGGCAGGCTGATGCTTCTCTAACTGCTTCCCTCCTCTACCCATGGCAGCTGACAACCCTTGCAAGACGGGCACACTGAAATGCGACAAGAACTCCATGTGCGTTGTGAAGAACGGGCAGGGCATGTGCCAGTGCAACGCCGGCTACACCAAGACCAACGGCCTCTGTACTGGTGAGCTCACCAAGGGGTCGAAGGCCGGTGGGGTGAAGATGTGAAATGAAGAGGAGAAGAAGTGAAGAGGTGCAAAGGGAAGAAGAAGAAAAAAAGATATCGTCCAGCTGTTAGATGCAGTGAACGGGATCATCGTGCTTCAACATGAGTTGAGCTTGAATGTTTGTGGGTGGTGTGTGGCATCCACTTTCTCCTTCTCCTTCCAGGTCCTCAGCCTCAAGCCCTCTCCCCTCTCCCCTCTCCCCTCTCCCCTCTCCCCCAACGCCCGCGTCGCACCCACGCCAGCCATGTGCAAGCCGGCCTGCCCTGCTCAGGCCCAGTGCACGGTGGTGGGAGGAAAGGCCAAGTGCCAGTGCAAGGGCTTCAAAATGGACCAGGGCACACGGCAGTGCACACGTAAGGGAGACATAGCGCATGCCTTCCTTTTTGCCATGCGTACTTGGAAGCTACACCTCCTATTTTTATTATTATTCTTCCACACCCACCACCAGCGTCCGCAAGCACGCATGAACAATCTCTGCGTCCCTGTGGCCGTTTACTCTCATAAAAGGCTTCCCTGTCGACCCTGCTCATACTCCATTTCTTCCCTTCACCCTCGCCCTCCCCATTTCATGTGGCAGCCGCATGTTCAACTCCCTGCCCGGCTAATTCTCAGTGCAAGATGGTGGAAGGAACAGCGCGGTGCCAGTGCAAGCAAGGGTTTAAAATGGACAAGAGCAAGAACAAGTGCACACGTAAGGGAAAACCACATCGCATGGTCTTCTTCCTTCCTTGCTCCTATTCCAATAGTCTACTCTCATGATTTTCTTCCTTGTCAACCCTGCTTATTCTCCATTTCTGCCAACTCCCGCACACCCTTATTTTCCATTTGGCAGCCATTTGTCCGGCCGGCTGCGCTGATAATGCCCAGTGCAAGATGGTGCAAGGAACGCCGCAGTGCCAGTGCAAGCAGGGGTTCAAGATGGACTGGAGCAAGAACAAGTGCACACGTAAGGGAGAGACACAACTCATGTTTCCCTTTCTGTTCTGCTCTTTTTAAAACTACCGCAGCTCAAGTGGTCTAGTGCTTGCCCTCTTTCACAATTTTTTAACCTATTACAACTGTCGCCTCTCATGTATGCCTACCCTATCAAACCCGCTCATCCCCGCTCATCCGCCCCGCTCCTACCCTGTGCATCTTCCGCACAACCCTGGTTTTCATGTGGCAGCCAAATGTCCGGCCGGCTGCCCTGATAATGCCCAGTGCAAGATGGTGCAAGGAACGCCGCAGTGCCAGTGCAAGCAGGGGTTCAAGATGGACTGGAGCATAAACAAGTGCACACGTAAGGGACATAAACGACTTATGCTTTCCTTTTTGTTCTGCTCTTTTGGAAGCTACCGCAGCTCGAGCGATCTTATGCTCGTCAATCACTTCTCTACCATCCATTCCAACCCTCCCTTCTCATGTATGCCTTCCCTGCCCACCTTGCTCACCTCGCACATTCCGCACACCCCCATTCTTCATGTGGAAGCCATTTGTCCGGCCGGCTGCCCCGATAATGCCCAGTGCAAGATGGTGCAAGGAACGCCGCAGTGCCAGTGCAAGCAGGGGTTCAAGATGGACTGGAGCAAGAACATGTGCACACGTAAGGAAGAGAAACAACTCATTATTTCCTTTCTCTTCTGCTCGTTTGAAAGCTACCGCAGCTTGAGTGATCTTATGCTCTCTGCCCTCTCTCACAATCTTTAAATCTCATTCTAACCGTTGCTTCTCATGTATGCCTTCCCTGTCAACCCCACTTATCCTCCATTCCTTGCACCTCCCGCACACCCCAGGTTTTAATGTGGCAGGCAAATGTTCGGGTGGCTGCCCTGATAATGCCCAGTGCAATATGGTGCAAGGAACGCCACAGTGCCAGTGCAAGCGGGGCTTCAAAATGGACTGGAGCACCAACAAGTGCAAACGTAAGGAAAAAAAGACCGTGTATGCTCTCATGTTTCAACAGTCTACTCTCATATATTCCTTTGCTATCAACCTCTCTCATCCTCCAATTCCGTCTCCCGCACACCCCCCATTTCCGTGTGGCAGCCATTTGCCCGGGTGGCTGCCCCGATAATGCCCAGTGCAAGATGGTGCAAGATGGTGCCGCAGTGCCAGTGCAAGCAAGGGTTCAAGAGGGACTGGAGCACCAACAAGTGCAAACGTAAGGGAGAAAGTCAGTGTATGCTTTCTTTTTAGCCTTGCTCCAATTCCAACCGTTCACTTTCACACATGCCTTCCCTGTCAACCCCGCTCATATCCATTCCTCGCACCTCCCGCACACCCCCATTTTCCATGTGACAGCCATATGTCCGGCCGGCTGTCCCGATAATGCCCAGTGCAAGATGGTGCAAGGAACGCCGCAGTGCCAGTGCAAGCAGGGGTTCAAGAGGGACTGGAGCAAGAACAAGTGCACACGTAAGAGAAAATGACCGTGTATGCTCTCCTATTCCAATAGTCTGCTCTCATGTATTCGTTTGCTGTCAAACCCACTCATCCTCCATTTCTGACTCCCGCACACCCTCCTTTTCCATGTGGCAGCCATTTGTCTGGGTGGCTGCCCCGATAATGCCCAGTGCAAGATGGTGCAAGGAACGCCGCAGTGCCAGTGCAAGCAGGGGTTCAAAATGAACTGGAGCACCAAAAAGTGCAAACGTAAGGGAGAGAGTCAGCGTATGCTCTCTTTTCTACCTTGCTCCTATTCCAACCGTCTACTCTCGCATATGCTTTCCCTGTCAAACTCGCTCATCCTCCATTCCTCGCATCTCCCAAACACCCCTCTTCCTCATTTGGCAGCCAATTGTCCGGGTGGCTGCCGCGATAATGCCCAGTGCAAGATGGTGCAAGGAACGCCGCAGTGCCAGTGCAAGCAGGGGTTCAAGGTGGACTGGAGCAAGAACAAGTGCACACGTAAGAGAGAAAAAATATGCTCGATATAGAATCTTCCCTTCTTCCACGTGCATGTACAGTGCCTGTGTGCTTCTATATCACCCATTTCTCCACTCGACAATACAAATCATGGCTTCACCATCCACATTCTCTTTGTTTGTTGTTCAACCCATTCCGTCTTCCCTCACTTTGCAACTCAGGAGGTGCTTGCTGGCAGCGCTAGGAGGAACGACAGATTGGTGGGGGCTGACGGAGCAGAGGTGCAAGCAACTGCATGCGGTTGCTTGGAGGCCAGGAATAAATGGCTGATGGCTGGTTGCAGTGATTTCATGTGTGTGCAAGAATAAATATCAATTATGTTGGCTTGTAGTTCAATAAAGTGTAACTCTTGTTACTTACCGTACGACGGATTGTTACCTTATTTTTGTGCTACCTTTGATGTGTTTGCTTCATTTGCTTGTGTGAAGTTTTTTATGCTGTCATTCAATAAGCCACCTATCTGTGGATCGAGTTGGCCAATCATCAACCTCGAATGGTTGGTATAAGGAACTATAGTTCCTTGATGTACTCTCATTTTAGCGAGTACAACCCAAGGTCCGAACGCAACCATTGTTAGAGACTAAGGACTGAGTCTATGAAGAATAGGTGCCGAAATAACTCAAAATCGTTCACTTAGAATTCTGAACAAAATCGTTAGCTTATTTTTGTGCTACCTTTGACGTGTTAGGTTGTACCACGTCGCGTAGCAGCTTCCACGCCTTCGGTCCGGAGTCGTCCAGCTCCACCAAATCCTTGATATGCTGGAACATATCGTTGTTGACCGACTGTAGGATGAGGTCGTACAGCACCGCGCTCCGCTCAATCCACCGGTCGCGGGCATCTCCTTCCTCCGGCATCTTCTCTTCTCCCATTGCAAGTTTCAGCAGCTTGTAGCGCTTGAAAGCGCTCCGCATCCGCCCGCTCCATTCCTCATAGTTGGAGCCATCCAATGCCTCAATCTTGGATGGTGGCGGCTCACTCTTCTTCTCAGCTGCTTCTCCACTCCCTTGATTCATCTCCTCTGCTCCCAATCAGAGGTTTCAGCTCCCCCCTTTGCTGGTCACAATGTAGATCCACAAAATCTTCACAAGTGTCGACGCCAACGAAATTTCGGCAAAGTTTCCCCTTAGCGGAAGTTCACATGCAACCTCTAGAACTCCACTTAGGCACGCCCACAGGCCATGGTGGGTCTAAGAGGGTCTTCACACTTCAGTAGACTCCTCACAATAGTTTCACAAGTTCACAAAAGTTACACACAAGATAATTTGAGTAGCACTAAACCAGGTGGGAGGGGAGAGGAGGACGAGAGGGAAGGTCCCAAGGGAGTCCCCAACCAAAGAAACCCCATGCCACACAATTTCCCTCTCCATAGGCAACCCCACTTTCACTTTTGTCACTATCCCAACCCATGCCATCCACCTCAACCCACTTGGCCACACTTGCCAACCTGGTTTGGCTTCTCCCAACCACATGGCAGCAATCTACAGTGATGGGTTCGAATTTCCAACCCCAAAAGTCTGTACCCCATATTGAGTCAACTCCACAACTTCCCAAAGTCGCCGCAACCAAAGTACAGAAAGCATACGAACTCCAACGTTCGTAACTTTCTTGTTCTTGCTCCGATCGCGACGATTCTTGGTTCGTCGGAAAGCTCTTGAGCAGAGCAGTCACTTCAGATATCTGCTCAAGCCAAATAACATTCACACACACTCAGAAAATCCAAACCGCGCAAAAACACAAATTCTTGCACACGCTCACACCACGCATGCAACACACGAACACATGATGGGAGGCAGACAGACGTGAATGCATATGGTTGCATCACACAACAAACTCCCCCTCTGGCTGCCAACCATCATCCCACATGCCATAACTCAAGCATGCACCCTCAATGCACACTCATCCCAGCAAGCTTCATGCCCTTCCAATGCTCAGGTTCTGCCAGGCGCTTGGTGAGAATGTCAGCCGCCTGCTGCTGGGTCTTCACAAGCTCCAGTCGCACCTCCTTGTCCAGGAGCCTCCTTGTCCAATGCCACTTGGGCCTGATGTGCTTGGTCAGCCCATGAAGACAAGCATTCTTGGCCAGCTTCACTGTTGACTCGTTGTCACAGAAGATCACAGTCGGCTCCTTCTGACCAACACCAATCTCCTCCAACAAACGCCTCAGCCACACCACCTCCTTTGCCCCATGATGAAGGGCCATGTACTCGGTCTCACACGAGGACAGCCCCACCTCATTCTGCTTCTTGCTGCGCCAGCTCACTGCACCACCTCCAAACAGGCACACATAGCCTCCAATGCTGGTGCCATCCGATTTCACAGAGTTGAAGCCGGCGTCAGTCTAGCAAGTCAAGCGCATCTCCCCCTTGCCCAAATCAGCAGCACCCTTCTGCAGCCTCTGTCGCACAGCACTATACTCCAAGCCCACTGATGCCGTTGCACTCACATAGCAGACCAACCTCTTGGCAGCTTCCAGCTGCTCATGACTGAGACAACGTGAAACCACACTCGCAAGCCTGGATGTAGCAAAGGCAATGTCAGGCCGCGTGTGGTTAGCCGCATAGTTGAGTGCCCCAACCATGGAATGAAACAGCTTCCTGTCACTCTCTCCCACCACCTCCTCATCAGCACAGGGCTCCAACGTGAACCTGGAAGGCAGTGGGGTGGCTGGCTTCCCTTTATCTTGCAGCCCATACTTCTCGGCCAGCCCCTCACAGTACTTCCTCTGGTGCAACCTCAACACTCCCTTGTCGAGGTCCCTCTCCACATGCATCCCCAGGTAATACTTCACATCTCCCATCTTGGAACACTTGAACTGCATCTCCAGCATCTCCTCCACACGGTCAATCATCGTAGATGACTCGGAGAAAAGTAAGATGTCGTCCACATACACCAGGAGCATGAGGAACTCGTCCTTCTCTTGCAGCAGAAACAGACTGTGGTCGCACTCACTCTTCTTGAAACCCCCAGCCAGCAGTGTCTCCTCCAGCTTGTGGTACCATGCACGAGGAGCCTGCTTCAGGCCATAGATGGCCTTCTTCAGCCTGCACACCCTGCCGCTCCCATCGTCCAACCCCTCAGGCTGCAGCATGTACAGCTCCTCCAGGATGATCCCATTGAGGAAGGCAGTGATGATGTCCATCTGCTTGATCTTCCATCCACGGTTTGCAACCATTGACAACATCACCCTCAGTGTTGTCCCTTTCCCCACAGGAGCAAAGATCTCGTCAAAGTCCTTGCCCTTTGTCTGCTTGAACCCCTTAGCCACAAGCCTTGACTTGTAGCGGGTCAGCTCCCCATCAGGTCCGTACTTGTGCCTGAAAATCAGCTTGGAAGAAATGGCCTTCTTCCCAGGAGGCAGCTCACACAGCTCCCACGTCTCATTCTCCAATAGTGAGTCGTACTCCTCCTTCACACACAGCTTTCACTTCTCAGTATCGAGCCCACTCAAGGCCTCGGTAAGCGTCTTGGGCTCGGGGACGGCTGCCCAGTAGCAGTGCGCTATCTCCTCCTCATCACACTGCTCAGCCACACTCCCAGCCCGCACCACCTTTGGCTTCCCAAAGCTCGGATAGGTCAGCCGGTTGGGAGGGCGCACATCCCTCCTAGGACGGTCAGCCGTACGTGCGGCACCTTGTGGAGCACTTTGCTGCTGCTGCTGCGGCTGCTGCTGCTGCGGCTGCTGCTGCTGCTGCTGCTGCGGCTGCTGCTCCTCCACCTCAGGTTCTTCTCCATCCTCAGTCACCCCAGAGATCTCCTTCTCAGAGACAGAAACCTCCACCTGCCTCGAAGGCCGCTGCACCTCATCGGCCTCAATGATCAGCGGTGTCGTAGGAAGCTTCTGCTGCTGCTGCTTCCACTCCTTGTAGTACAAGGACTCGAGGAACTTCACATCCCTCGACACAGTCAGCTGCTGGCTGGTCAAGTCCCATATCAACCAGCCCTTGTGATCCTTAGCAAGCCCCAGATGCACACCTCATCTCCCAGAAGCTTCCAGTTTTCCCCTCTTCTCCTTCGGCACATGAAACACCACCATGCAGCCGTAAGCTCTCAGCATGTTGACTGCTGGTGCACTCCCATACCACTTGGTGTAGGGGATCCACTGCTTGTCCCCCACGGTCGCCAGTACCCTGTTCTTCACAACAACGACCTGCCGCAGTGCAGTCACCCAAAACGGATCCGGCAGCCCTGCACGCCCAAGTAGAGTGCGGGCACCTTCCTGCAGGGTCCGGTTGAACCGCTCAGCCACGCCGTTCTGCTGCGGGTTGTAGGGCACTGTGAGCTGATGCTGGATTCCCTTCTTCTTCAGCACCGCCTCAAAATCAGCGCCAATGAACTCTCCTCCATTGTCGGTGCGGATCACCTTCACCTTGTGTCCGCTCTCCCTTTGAGCTCTCGGCATCCACTCCTTAAGTACAGCCACTGCCACGTCCCCCTTTGTTTTGAGAGGGTACACCCAGACCGCTCGCGTGTGGTCGTCCACGATGGTCAGGAAATAGCGGCTGCCCGAGAGCGAAGTGGCCCTCGTGGGGCCCACCACATCCATGTGCACAAGCGCGAGTGGAGCCTTGGCTGGTCCCGTGCTGCTGCTGAAGGGAAACTTCGTAAACTTGGTCTCAAGGCATGTAGGGCAGCTCCCAATCTCCTTCCCTGCCCCCTTCACCTCCAATCCCTTCAAGCTCCCATCCTTCACCAACTTCTGCAGCATAGGAATGTTGATGTGGCACAACCTCTCGTGCCACGTCTCCCAATCGGCCTCACCACTCCCAGACGAAGCCTTTGCCCATGCAGCCGTTGCATCCACACCAGCAAACACCTCACCATGAGGCTGCCGTGGCTGGTGTACCTTCTTGACTGCATCCAGGGCCCCAGCAGTTGGTGCAGTCTCCTCTCCTCCCGCAGTTGCTTTAGCCGCTGCCGCTGCCGTTGCCGTTGCTGGTGGTTTCCCATTCCAAGGGATGATGGGCAGCTGCCACAAGTCCTTGATGCAGCTGCTCTTCTCCTCCAAATCCCACAGCAGCAACTTCCCAAGCTTCGCACGGCAATTCGTCGGGCCGAACGTAACCTTTGCCTTGCTTTTCTGCAGCCGGCGCACAGAAAGAAGGTTAGCGGATAAACCTTCAACTAGCAGGACATTCCCAAGTCCCACAAGTCCCCCATTGGCTCCCATCACCTTGGCATTCCCAACACCAATCACAGGGAGCAAAGCACCTGAAGCGGCAGCCACAAACTTGATCTTCCCAGGGGGTTTCACCTCATCGAGCAAATCTGCCCGTGGAGTCATGTGACTCGTGCAACCTGAATCGATCACCCAGTGAGTGAGGGGGTGCATCACAACCTTCCCAACCGAACCCACATCATCCTCACTCACTTTCACATCCTCAACCATGAGGAACAACCCAGGGTCAGCTTTACCTTGTGCACCATCACCTTGTGCACCTGAACCTTGCACAGCGCCACCTCGTGCACGTTCACCACTTGGCGGCTTCATGCCTGGGGGCGCCCATCCCTCAGGCTGGCTGAAACACTTGAACCACGGGTGTCCAGCCTTCTTGCAGTACCAGCACCCACCATCCATTCGGGTGCTCCCCCTGCCACCAGAGCTCCCATGCCCCTCGTTGTAGTCACCTCGACCTCTTCCTCTGCCAAAGCCTCTCCCGCGGCCTCGGCCTCTCCCTCCCCCTCTTCCTCGGCTGCCTCCTGCAGCTCCATACCCCTCAGCAGTCTTGTTGGCAGCACCACCTCCCGTGTGGCACCTGCGGAAGTCCTCCTGCAGGATCTGCTGCCGTAGCCACTCAGGCGTCCATTTGTCCTGCTGAACGTTGAGGGTGGGGATGAGATTGTCCCATGAGTTGTCAAGCACCGAGATGATCTTGGTGCACTGCTGCATCTCTGACACCTTGCTGCCCGCCGCTGCCATCCTCGCATAGGTGTCCTTGATCTTGTCAAGGACCGGTTTCACATCGTCTCCCGGTCGCATGGAGAGGGCCGCCAGCTCCTTCTCCAACACAATCACCATCGGCAGCGTGTTAGGTTGTACCACGTCGCGTAGCAGCTTCCACGCCTTCGGTCCGGAGTCGTCCAGCTCCACCAAATCCTTGATATGCTGGAACATATCGTTGTTGACCGACTGTAGGATGAGGTCGTACAGCACCGCGCTCCGCTCAATCCACCGGTCGCGGGCATCTCCTTCCTCCGGCATCTTCTCTTCTCCCATCGCAAGTTTCAGCAGCTTGTAGCGCTTGAAAGCGCTCCGCATCCGCCCGCTCCATTCCTCATAGTTGGAGCCATCCAATGCCTCAATCTTGGATGGTGGCGGCTCACTCTTCTTCTCAGCTGCTTCTCCACTCCCTTGATTCATCTCCTCTGCTCCCAATCAGAGGTTTCAGCTCCCCCCTTTGCTGGTCACAATGTAGATCCACAAAATCTTCACAAGTGTCGACGCCAACGAAATTTCGGCAAAGTTTCCCCTTAGCGGAAGTTCACATGCAACCTCTAGAACTCCACTTAGGCACGCCCACAGGCCATGGTGGGTCTAAGAGGGTCTTCACACTTCAGTAGACTCTTCACAAAGTCCTCAATCGCTCTGATACCACTGTTAGAGACTAAGGAAACCGCGACTAAGGAAGAATAGGTGCCGAAATAACTCGAAATCGTTGACTTAGAATTCTGGACAGAAACCGCGACTTCACAAGAATCGCCGTCGACGGAAATTGCACCGTTGGAATCTCGCGAAAACTGAATATGTTGTAGCACTAGACCGTGGCTACAATTCCCAATTTGAATCACATGAAAAGGTGGAGTATTTCGCGAGATATTAATTTCGGCGCACTAGGGGGTATGCTGCCACAGAAACTTAACTCAATCACAATAGTTTCACAAGTTCACAAAAGTTACACACAAGAGAATTTGAGTAGCACTAACCAGGTGGAAGGGGAGAGGAGGACGAGAGGGAAGGTCCCAAGGGAGTCCCCAACCAAGGAAACCCCATGCCACACAATTTCCCTCTCCTTAGGCAACCCCACTTTCACTCTTGTCATTATCCCAACCCATGCCATCCACCTCAACCCACTTGGCCACACTTGCCAACCTGGTTTGGCTTCTCCCAACCACATGGCAGCAATCTACAGTGATGGGTTCGAATTTCCAACCCCAAAAGTCTGTACCCCATAATGAGTCACTCAACAAGTTCCCACAGTCGCCGCAACCAAAGTACAGAAAGCATACGAACTCCAACGTTCGTAACTTTCTTGTTCTTGCTCCGATCGCGACGATTCTTGGTTCGTCGGAAAGCTCTTGAGCAGAGAAGTCACTTCAGATGCCTGCTCAAGCCAAATAACATTCACACACACTCAGAAAATCCAAACCGCGCAAAAACACAAATTCTTGCACACGCTCACACCACGCATGCAACACACGAACACATGATGGGAGGCAGACAGACGTGAATGCATATGGCTGCATCACACAACAACCATTTCCAAGTGTTACGAGTGCAATGGATTGAGATAGCGAGGACTGCACTAATGTCAAACGAGTACAAAGTATGAGCGAAGGCATGAGCGAGTACTTGTACGGGAAACATGCAACCAGTAACGTGGTGCATGCGAGCTAGCTAGCGCATTTTTAGCATCGAGGTTCGGGCTAGTCCAGAATTGTAGGCCGAACACGGCTGGTGCAGTGGTGCATGGTTTTGTGAAAATTGTGCGCGAATGTTGGCGAAGCCCCATTAGCAGCTGGACCTACTTTTGGATGTTAGATAGTCTGATTTCCATAGTGTTTGTTTTTGCCAACTCTGAAATGTAAGGTTGTTCGTACGCCTTTCTCTGAGCTGCCAGAGTAACTATGTTTTGGAAAAGGAACCCGGGCACGTCAGAGTAATTTATTACCATACTTTGATGTTAGTTTACTACGGTGCATAAACTGTATGGGTTTTTTGTTGCGCCATGTGTATAGGCACATTGTTTTTTGAATGGTTTGAGGAAGGGTAGGCTTAAAATATACTACTCATTGAATTCCCATAAATTTGATACACTAATTAAATACATAACTAAATATAGCTTAGGCCCTTATGGTACACTTTTACTCATTCTCACCCTCCAAATCATGTGGATGTGGTTGTGGATGCTCATCAGCTTTGTCAGACGGGCGTCGTTGAGTGACGTGCGCCCCCAGCTCTTGATGACGTTTTGCCTGCTGAAGCCATGTTCGCACTCAACATGCTCAGCAGAAGCACGGTCGACGCGTGCCACATCAGCATCAGTTTGGGGTACGTGCAAGGCTAGTTGCGCGTCTTCAGCATGTTTTGGAGCCCCAAATGGAAGTTCTCTTCCTCATGGTGGTTCTTGAGAATGTGACAAAAGGTCTTCAAATCAAGCTCAGATGCCTGCAAATCAAAAGCAGCATGCGGCAAAACAGGGGAATTGTGAAGTTAAAAAAAATAAGAGGTGACGAAATTGTCTTAGGGTTGCGAAGCAGCTATGCTTTAAAAAAGGAATTTTGTAATGATATGGAAAGAAAAACACATATAACCAGTGATGGAGCTAGAAACTGAATTTGTAGTTGGACTGTAACCATTTGTAATGTAGACAGCACTTCTCGGTCGAGTCAGGGCAAGAAGTTCTCTCCAAGATTCGAACCTGCACCTTCGGATTCGAACCTGCACCTGGGTCTCCTACTGTCTGCGCCAAAGCCTCCGACTCAGACAAGCACCGAAAATAATTATTGCGACGAAATTGTTGTTAGGTTTTCGTTCTCATTTCTTTTCTTGCTGTCTCGTTTCTCTCTTGCGGTTGTCCTGCTTCTTTCACAACTACCGTGGCTCCCGCTACCCACCCTAGTCCACCTCGTCAGGTATGTCTTCTAAGTCTTTGTACCAGTAGTTCTAGATCTAGTTTCTTTTTCTCTTCGTTTCCCTCCTTTCACCTTTCGTTTTTCAACATTTTTGAGTTAGTTAACTCACCATTAACTATGCGAAATCTCGTGTGCAATGTCGAATTAGCACCTGCATATCGTCGAGCTAGCTTAGTAGGTCGAATCATCCCGTGCACGCCATTTCGACCAAGCTTAGTAGGCCGAATTAGAACCTCAATGAGAATTCGACCTTGATAATTAGGTTGAAGTAAGGCCTGCAGGCCATGTCAACCATCAAGGCCTGCAGGTTATTTTGACCTAGCTTATTTCAGTCCGTTACTTTTTTCTTGGTAACTATAGTTCCAGTTTCCCATTCATCTTGCATCGTCTTCTTAAGACATTCTTTCTCCTTAGAATAGTCTAAAGGTTGTAACAGATCAGTACATAGGTTGTAAATCGTTGTGAAAATGTTCTGTTTCTTGTTTTCAACTTCGTTTGTTACCCCCTTTTGCTCGCAGGTCATGAAGTTAAATTAAAATGTGTATCTGCTGAATCTCATATCAACTCTATGCTTGTACGTATTTTTCTTAACTTTCTCATACCTCTGACTGCGTTTTTTTCTTGGTTTTCTCTTGTAATCTCGTCTTTCTTTCTTTCCCGTCTCCTCTTTCGTTCCTTCCTTCTACTTTCTATCTTATCAGCAATAAGAATGTCACTTTGTTGTGAGACCAGATTACATCTTCTTGTTTCTTCTTTTTCCTAGTCCTTTTTCGTTTATTGGTTCTGTCATGAAATGTTCCTTCAAAACATCATTGTGGATGCATGTCATTCCTATGCTTTCCGTTCCGTCTGTCCATTTCAATTTTGTAATTCCACGTTCGTCCGATTTCAAAATCTGTATTTTGTTAGTTTTGTTTCTTCTAAATTTACAGTCTTCCCTCTGTTCTTCCTTCTCCTGTCAATTCGCTTTTTATCCCTACTATTTTCTTGATCGCAGGACCCTTGCTGTTCCTTTCAGGAAGTCGATTTCAGTTTGGAAATGTTGTAGCGATTACGTTTAGGGTATCATTCTTGTCTTGGTACTTATTTTCCAGCATTTATTAGTTATCGTGGGTGTTCTGCCGGGTATGTTTGTCGTTGTGCAAGCGTTTGACTACATGAGTATGTTAATGGGGGTGTGTACTTACATGTGTATACCGGTATATGTGTGTGTGTGTGTGTGTATGTGTGTGTGTGTATGTGTGTGTGTGTGTGTGTATGTGTGTGTGTGTGTGTGTGTGTGTATGTGTGTATGTGTGTGTGTGCGTTTTTTTTTTGTATGTGTGCATTTATCCATTGCATTACTCATATTATCATTGCAATAACAATGCATGTCTGTGGTTTTTAAAAAGGTGAATCAGTCATTTCATTTCATTAGAAGGTTCATTGGCGCGCCTGTCGGGAGCCCACTTGAACTGGAGATGATAGAGTTGACCATCTTTTTAGAGTTCACAGATTGTGTTGTTTCATGTGACTGCTGATTGTTCAAGGATTATGCTATTAGCTCCCCCCCATGCTAGGCAGGGGATGCGATAACTTAGTTTTTGAATCGTTAGCTTTCACGCATTTACATCATTATAAATATGCATCATGTATTGTCCATAATAATCGTTATTTACATCGAAACCATGGCATATATTGAGCATTTATTATATCATATATTACATAATATATTATATTACATATAATATCATTATGTTCATTTTCATTCACCCATCATTATATTCATCTTTTTACCTTATTTGCATATTATCCGGTGGTAAATCACAACGTAATAAATCACACAAACAAACTACCAGTAGTTAACCAAAGAAAATAACTACCACCATATTAATATAATTGAACTGGATAGGATCTCCTATATATTATGTAGGCAGCAATTAGTGCATCCTGGTTTTTTTCCACATTTTATTTTAAATAAATGTAAAATGTGGAAAAAAAAACTGGCAAAATCGATCGTAATAGGTGTTAAGTAGAGAGGAATGAATGAACTAGGAAAGTGTGTGATACAAATATGAAACCCTAGAATTGTGTACCCCTTAGTATCTACCCCGCTACAGCCTACATTGGCTAGATCATATGAGTGGGGGAGAACAAGGGGTCTAAAGACCAGTAAAGCAAAGCAAAACAAAGCAAGCTCAGGGTGGATCACAACGTCACCACACATTCCGAGCACAGGTTCAAGGCCACAAGGCCAGTTCACATGCATGATTATATATAAAGAGAAATAAGCAAGAGTAGGTATATGTAGGACACAGTACAAAGCAAGGTCAAGAGGTAAGCAGGTAAGGCCAGGTAGGCACAAGACCTAGAATAGTATAAAAGCGCTGATAAACACAAGGCTGGAGTGCCTTGGTAAAGATATCAGCAGTGTTGGCCTGAGAGGCCACGTAAGCAAGGCGCAGCTGTCCACGCTGCTGCAGCTCACGAGCAAGGAAGTAGCGAAGAGCAATGTGCTTCGTTCTGTGCTCCAGTCTGTGCTCCCGACACAAGGCCAGCATTGCCTTGTTGTCTACGTACAGAACTGGAGGAGAACGAGGCGGCTCTCCCAGGTCAGTCAGCAGGTAGGTGAGCCAGCGTAACTCCTGTGCAGCCATGGCTCCTGCGTAGATCTCAGCCTCACAGCTGGAGCTGAGAACAGACGACGAGCGGGTAGACCGCCACGAAACAGAGCCGGAACCAAGGCTGAAGGTGTAACCCTGTGACGACCGCTGCGTAGCCAGGTCGTCAACCCAAGACGCGTCTGCGTGACCAGTGAGGACCACTGGACTCTGCCCTCCAAGCACTAGCCCCATGCCCGACGTACTGCACAAGTAGCACAACACCCTCTTCGCTGCAGCCATGTGCTCTGGTCGGTGTCTCCCAGGAGCAACATAGCATGCCAACATGCTAAGAGGGTATGCAAGGTCAGGTCGTGTGCAGGTCATCAGGTACATGAGGCAGCCAACAAGCTCTGGATACGGGCCACTCGGCTCTACGGACTCATCCGAAGGCAGAGCTGAGAGCGAGTGGCGAGTAGACAGAGGAGTGGCCTGAGGCGAGGAGTACGTGAAGTCGAAGCGCTGAAGGATCTGCTGCACCATGTGTGACTGAGACAGTGTAATGGTGCGCCGTGCTCTGTCCCGGGTGATCTGCAAGCCAAGATAGCTGCGCAGTTCACCCAGGTCTGTGCACGTGTGTCGCTTCTGCAGCTCGGACTTCACGTGGGCGAGTCCAGCAGTGTCAGCTGTAGCGAAGACCAAGTCGTCGAGGTGTCGGTGCGTAGAAACAGCGACGGGTCGGCAGTAGAAGGAGCAAACCCAAGAGCCGCAAGCGTAGTCCTCAGTGTGTCGTGCCACTCACGGGGCGCCTGGCGGAGACCGTAGACTGGCCGCCGGAGGCTCCACTGGGTGCCAGGAGGAAACGTCCCAGTGAAGCTAGGTGGGCGGCGCAGCCAGATCTCCTCGTGCAGGCTGCCCTGTAGGAAAGCTGTGCTGAAGTCAAGAGAGTGAAGCTCGTAGTCACGGTGAGCGGCTATGTGTAGCAGCACCCGAAGAGTGGTCATCTTCGGGGTGGGAGAGAAGGTCTGAAAGTAGTCAACTCCCTGCCGCTGACTGAAGCCTCGAGCCACGTAACGCGCCTTGAAGACAGGCGGAGAACCAGGCGGCCGCTTCACCCTGAAAATCCATATGCCACTGACGATGTTCGCCCCAGGTGGGGGAACCTCGTCAACGTAGGTGCCTGTGAACTTCCAGGAAGCCATCTCTGCGTCTATGGCTGCCTGCCACTGAGAGGAACAGGGACCCTCTATCGCCTCCGCGTAAGAGCGCGGAGTCGGGATGTCTAGTGCATCCGGGTCTCCCTCAGGGGCAAGCAGCGAGGACACAAGATGAGGTAAAGCAGCAGCAAGACACTGGAACTCCTCCTGCCTGTCCTCAAGGACGTCCGTGCTAAGAGCACACTCACCCCCAACGGACGGAGGACAGACAGACTCAGACTCAGCAACAAGACTAGTGGCGTAGTCTAGACGACAGACAGCAGCAAAGTCAACAAGCTCAGTAATTAAGGCAGACGCAGTAGTAGACTCAAACGACGGGTCAGTGACAACAGTGGCTAACAGATGCGTGACAGTAGGGTGCTCAGCACGAAACCGGTCAGACTCAGGGTCCGGAACGGCAGGCAGAGAGGACGCAGGGGGGGACGGCAGAGGAGCAGACTGCGGAGCAGAGGAAGGACGACGGACAACAAGGTGTGCGCTGGGGACAGCCGGCTGACGCGCACGAGCGACACGACGACCGGTATGTCCAGAACAAACAGGCGAGACAGGACGCGACGCAGGCTCACAACGCTCAGCAAGACTACCTGTCTGCTCAGTGTAAGGGGAAGGAGCAGGCAGCGGTGAGCCAGGCGGTAACGGAAGACCAGTGGACGACGGGAGAGTAAGAACCTGACGAAGAACAGAGTCAGGCGGCGGCAGCGACGACGGAGACGGCGGAGCGAAGAACAGTCGTGTCGGCGCAGCTGCACCAGCTCCGGCAGCTCCAGCAGCTCTAACAGCTGCAGCAGCTCCAGCACCTCCAGCACCTCCAGCAGCTCCAGTGCCTCCAGCAGCTCCAGAAGCTCCAGCCTCAGAACCGGTACCTCCAGCGCCAGCAGCTCCAGAACCAGCGTCACCAGCAGCAGCACCCCCAGAACCGGCACCTGCAGTCCCAGGGTCTCCAACCGCAGTGTCTCCCGCAGCAGCACCCCCAGAACCAGCACCTCCGGTCCCAGGGTCTCCATCCGCAGTGTCTCCCGCAGTAGCACCCCCAGAACCAGCACCTCCAGTCCCAAGATCTCCTACCGCAGCGTCTCCCACAGCAGCACCTCCAGGCGCAGCACCCCCAGCCCCAGCAGCTCCAGTACCTCCAGCAGCAGAGCCCCGGGCTCCAGCAGCGCGACCCTGACGGCGACCGTACCAGTCGTGCAGCTGCTGAGTGGTGAGGGGCACACGCGGACGAAGGCGGCCACTCCAAGTAGGCCGCGCACCAGCAGTCCCAGTACCCTCAAGCGTCTCACCTCCAGACTCAGCACCCCCAGACTCCGCACACACAGGCTCAGTACCCCCAGACACAGCACCCACAGGCGTAGGACCTCCAAGCTCTCTCCTCACGCGCAGGCTCAGCACCCCCAGACTCCGCACCCCCAGACGCAGCACCTCCAGGAGCACCACCCCCAACAGCACGAGAGCCAACAGTAACCGGCTGCAGAGGCGGCGAAGAAGGTCGCGGAGGGAACCCCCGAGGGGTCTCCAAGCGTGGCGCGAGGCGGTAGGCCGCCGGGGCGTCAGCAGCAACGTCACCCCCCTCAGGTGAGCCAGAGGTGTCGGAAGTGACCTCCAAAGGCTCAGCCAAGGGGGGGGGGTCTACCTGAGACACACCTGAAGGAGCAGGACCCTGAGGGGGGAGGGGGTCTACCGGGGGGGGACCTGGCGCAAGGAAGAGCGGCGGGGGAGGTAGGGGGACAGCGCGGTAGGGGAAGAGACGGTAGTACGGAACCGACTCGTCAAACGTGACGTCCTGGGAGGACAGAACACGGCGCGAGGTGGGGTGGTAAAACTGCCAACCAGGCGCGTCAGGGGGGAAGCCAAGGAAGACGCAGGGAACTGCACGGGAGGACAACTTGTTCGTAGACAAGTCTCGGACAAAATCCAGAGATCCCCAGACACGAAACGCAGACGCATCGCCAACCTGCCCTGTCCACCTCAGAGTGGGGGAGGTGTCGGGCATGGAGACCCGGGGCTGAAGGTTGATCTGATGCGCCACGTACTGAACCGCAAACGGCCACAGAAAATGGGGAGCAGCCGCATGGATCATGGACGTGCGAGCGACATCCATGACCATGCCAATGCGGCGCTTAGCAATCCCATTTTGCTGCGGAGAGGCCGGAAGCGTGAACGTCTGGCGGATGCCCCTCGCACGACAGAAGGCTCGTAGAGGGCCGGAGGAGAACTCTCCGCCTCTGTCAGAGTGCAGACGCAGAACAGGAAAGTCCGAGCCGAAACTCTTCCTGAGCTGGAGACGAGCAGCGCGGATCCAGTCGATCAACACCTCAGTGACCTCATCCTTGCGGCGCAAGGGGAAGACTGTGGTGTAACGCGAGTAGTCGTCAACCACCAGCAGAAAGTAGCGCTCGTGACCCTGTCTACGGACGCGGGCTGGGCCCCACACGTCCATGTGAAGAGTCTGCAGCGGAGCCTCTGTCGGCGGAAACTCGGAGGAGTGAGGAGCGGCGCGCTGCCGCCCCTCGACGCAGGGAACGCAGGTAGGGGCAGGCCCCGGAGGGAGGGGAGGGAGAGACCGGGGGAGACCAGAGACCAGGACACGAGAGGCCATGCCTCGGAGACGAGGCAGGGAGGGGTGACCAAGACGGTGGTGCCATAGAAGAGTCTCTTGCGACAGGAGGCGACACGAGCAGGGGGCAGACTCAGGACCAAACCGGTAGCTGCGTCGGGTCAGGTGTTCGCTGCAGCGTCTCGGACTGGTTCTGAGTCTGCCCCCTGTCCTGTCGCCTCCTGTCCCACGAGACTCTTCTCTGGCACCACCGTCTTGGTCACCCCTCCCTGCCTCGTCTTCGAGGCATGGCCTCTCGTGTCCTGGTCTCTGGTCTCCCCCGGTCCCTCCCTCCCCTCCCTCCGGGGCCTGCCCCTACCTGCGTTCCCTGCGTCGAGGCAGCGCGCCGCTCCTCACTCCTCCGAGTTTCCGCCGACAGAGGCTCCGCTACAGACTCTTCACATGGACGTGTGGGGCCCAGCCCGCGTCCGTGGACAGGGTCACGAGCGCTACTTCCTGCTGGTGGTTGACGACTACTCGCGTTACACCACAGTCTTCCCCTTGCGCCGCAAGGATGAGGTCACTGAGGTGTTGATCGACTGGATCCGCGCTGCTCGTCTCCAGCTCAGGAAGAGTTTCGGCTCGGACTTTCCTGTTCTGCGTCTGCACTCTGACAGAGGCGGAGAGTTCTCCTCCGGCCCTCTACGAGCCTTCTGTCGTGCGAGGGGCATCCGCCAGACATTCACGCTTCCGGCCTCTCCGCAGCAAAATGGGATTGCTAAGCGCCGCATTGGCATGGTCATGGATGTCGCTCGCACGTCCATGATCCATGCGGCTGCTCCCCATTTTCTGTGGCCGTTTGCGGTTCAGTACGCGGCGCATCAGATCAACCTTCAGCCCCGGGTCTCCATGCCCGACACCTCCCCCACTCTGAGGTGGACAGGGCAGGTTGGCGATGCGTCTGCGTTTCGTGTCTGGGGATCTCTGGATTTTGTCCGAGACTTGTCTACGGACAAGTTGTCCTCCCGTGCAGTTCCCTGTGTCTTCCTTGGCTTCCCCCCTGACGCGCCTGGTTGGCAGTTTTACCACCCCACCTTGCGCCGTGTTCTGTCCTCCCAGGACGTCACGTTTGACGAGTCGGTTCCGTACTACCGTCTCTTCCCCTACCGCGCTGCCCCCCTCCCTCCCCCGCCGCTCTTCCTTACGCCAGGTCCCCCCCCGGTAGACCCCCTCCCCCCTCAGGGTCCTGCTCCTTCAGGTGTGTCTCAGGTAGACCCCCCCCCCTTGGCTGAGCCTTTGGAGGTCACTTCCGACACCTCTGGCTCACCTGAGGGGGGTGACGTTGCTGCTGACGCCCCGGCGGCCTACCGCCGCGCACCACGCTTGGAGACCCCTCCGGGGTTCCCTCCGCGACCTTCTTCGCCGCCTCTGCAGCCGGTTCCTGTTGACTCTGGTGCTGTTGGGGGTGGTGCTACTGGAGGTGCTGTGTCTGGGGGTACTGAGCCTGTGTGTACGGAGTCTGGGGGTGCTGAGTCTGGAGGTGAGACGCTTGAGGGTACTGGGACTGCTGGTGCGCGGCCTACTTGAAGTGGTCGCCTTCGTCCGCGTGTGCCTCTCACCACTCAGCAGCTGCACGACTGGTACGGTCGCCGTCAGCGTCGCGCTGCTGGAGCCCGGGGCTCTGCTGCTGGAGGTACTGGAGCTACTGGGGCTGGGGGTGCTGCGCCTGGAGGTGCCGTTGCTGGAGACACTGAGGCTGGAGACCCTGGGACTAGAGGTGCTGGTTCTGGGGGTGGTGCTGTGGGAGACCCTGAGGTTGGAGACCCTGGGACTGGAGGTGCCGATTCTGGGGGTGCTGCTGCTGGTGACGTTGGTTCTGGTGGTGCTGCTGCTGGGGGTACCGGTTCTGCGACTGGAGCTGCTGGAGCTCCTGGAGCTGGAGCTGCTGGAGTTGCTGGAGACCCTGGGGCTGCTGGAGGTGCTGGAGCTGCTGGAGGCGCTGGAGCTGCTGGAGGTGCTGGAGCTGCTGGAGCTGCTGGTGCTGGTGCAGCTGCACCGACGCGACTGTTCTTCGCTCCGAGGTCTCCGTCGTCTCTGCCGCCGCCTGACTCTGCTCTTCGTCAGGTTGTTACTCTCCCGTCGTCTACTGGTCTTCCGCTACAGCCTGGCTCACCGCTGCCTGCTCCCTCTCCTTACACTGAGCAGACAGGTAGTCTTGCTGAGCGTCGTGAGCCTGCGTCGCGTCCAGTCTCGCCTGTTCGTTCTGGTCGTACTGGTCGTCGTGTTTCTCGTTCACGTCAGCCGACTGTCCCCGGCACACACCTTGTTGTCCGTCGTCCTTCCTCTGCTCTGCAGTCTGTTCCTCTGCCGTCTCCCCCTGCGTCCTCTCTGCCTATCGTTCCGGACCCTGCGTCTGACCGGTTTCGTGCTGAGCACCCTACAGTTACGCGTCTGCTCGCCACTGTCGTCACTGACCCGTCGTTTGAGTCTGCTGCTGCGTCTGCCCTGGTCGCTGAGCTTGTTGACTTTGCTGCTGCTTGTCGTCTAGACTTTGCTGCCAGTCTTGTTGCTGAGTCTGTCTGTCCTCCGTCCGTCGGGGGTGAGTGTGCTCTTGGCACGGACGTTCTTGAGGACAGGCAGGAGGACCTTGAGTGTCTCGCAGCCGCTGCGCCCCATCTCGTGGCCATGCTGCTTGCCCCTAAGGGAGACCCGGATGCACCAGACATCCCGACCCCGCGCTCTTACGCTGAGGCGATCGCGGGTGAGTACTCCTCTCAGTGGCAGACAGCCATGGACGCAGAGATGGCATCCTGGAAGTCCACTGGCACTTACGTCGATGAGGTTCCCCCTCCTGGGGCGAACATCGTCGATGGCATGTGGATTTTCAGGGTGAAGCGGCCGCCAGGTTCTCCGCCTGTCTTCAAGGCTCGTTACGTTGCTAGAGGATTCAGTCAGCGAGAGGGAGTCCACTTATTCCAGACCTTCTCCCCTACCCCGAAGATGACTACTCTTCGGGTGCTGCTGCACGTTGCCGCTCAGCATGACTACGAGCTTCACTCTCTTGACTTCAGCACAGCCTTCTTACAAGGCAGCCTGCACGAGGAGATCTGGCTGCGCCGCCCTCCTGGCTTCACTGGGGCGTTCCCTCCTGGTACCCAGTGGAGCCTCCGGCGGCCAGTCTACGGTCTCCGCCAGGCGCCTCGTGAGTGGCACGATACACTGAGGACTACACTTGCGGCTCTTGGGTTCGCTCCTTTGACTGCTGACCCGTTGCTGTTTCTGCGCACCGACACTTTGCTGCCGCCGTTCTGCATCCTCGTGTACCTCGACGATTGGTCTTTGCCACTGCTGACACTGAGGCTCTTGCCCTGGTGAAGTCCGAGCTGCAGAAGAGACACACGTGCACAGACCTGGGTGAGCTGCGCAGTTACCTTGGCTTGCAGATCACCCGGGACAGAGCACACCGCACCATCACACTGACTCAGTCACACATGGTGCAGCAGGTCCTTCAGCGCTTCGGCTTCACCTGGTCCTCAGCACAGGCCACTCCTCTGGCGACAGGTCACTCGCTCTCAGCTCCACCTTCGGACGAGTCCGTAGAGCCGAGTGGTCGTTACCCAGAGCTAGTTGGCTGTCTCATGTACCTGATGACCTGCACTCGTCCTGACCTCGCGTACCCTCTTGGCCTTCTGGCTCGCTATGTGGCTCCTGGTCGGCACCGACCTGAGCACATGGCTGCTGCTAAGAGGGTACTGCGCTACTTGTGCAGTACATCAGGCATGGGGCTAGTCCCTGGTGGGAAGAGCCCAGTTGTTCTCACTGGGCACTCAGACGCTTCTTGGGTTGACGACCAGGCTACTCAGCGGTCGTCACAGGGTTAAGTTTTTGGCAATTCAAGACTTCAGCCTTGGCTCTGGTTCAGTTTCTTGGCGTTCTACTCGCTCGTCTTCAGTTCTCAGCTCCAGTTGTGAGGCTGAGATCTACGTCACAGCCATGGCTGCACAGGAGTTGCGCTGGCTCACCTACCTGCTGACCGACCTGGGAGAGCGGCCTCGTTCTCCTCCAGTACTGTACGTCGACAACAAGGCCGCCATTGCCTTGTGTGAGGAGCACAGACTGGAGCATAGAACGAAGCACATTGCTCTGCGTTACTTCCTGGCTCGAGAGTTGCAGCAGCGAGGCCAGCTTCGTCTCCGTCACGTGGACACTCGGGCCAACACTGCTGATGTATTCACCAAGGCACTTCCGTCTGGTGATCATCAGCGCTTTTGTACTTTGTTGGGCCTTGTGCCGACGTTTCTGTTGGGTGCAAATGCACATTGCACGACATCCTGCCGTCTGTTTGTACGAGTATGCGTGTGCGAATGCATTTGTGTGTGAATGGTGTGTTCGTGTGTTTGTTTGCTTTCGCATTTTTCGCTTGATGCATTTGCAGGTACTCGCGCAATGTGCGCTTCGGCACAACATTGTACGCGCTATGAACAGTGCAAGCAGAAAGGACGAGCTCGCAAAGGAACCCAAGATGGAAGCTTTGCAGTTCGGTTGAGTTGATTGCGCAGATTCAGTTCTATCCAACTCGAAATTGTACTGTTTTGTTTGGTTAACTATAGTGTAGCAGGGAAGGCACTATAGGGGTACAATTTCGGTGAAGGTTGGATGTTGTTTGTCTGTATCTGCATGCTACAAGGCCAGGGGAAACCAGCGGAACCAGCATTTGGCTGGTTGGGCAAAGACAAAACAGGTTCTGTTTTTAGAACCTGAACCTGGTTGTTTTCCCAGGTTGGAAAAACAGAACCAGAGGTTGTTTACCAACCTACCACCTGCTATTTTGTCCAGCCAGGTTGGTTCTGTTGCTTGGAATTATTTGGGATCATCCCTGGTTGTTCCCAGGTTGATTCCCAAGGTCCTTGCTAGCTAGAACTATTTAATCCTTCTCTGTTTGTACCTGAATATAGTCAATTGATTCATGCGAATTCCTTCCTCGCTGGAATTTCGTTTCTACGCGGTTCGTTGGCGGAATGCTACCCGAGTCAACGCTAGTACGCTAGCACTCTAATGCTAGGCAAACACCGTCTGAGCCATAACTTCGTAATGGCAGAACTTTTCGCGAGGCAACTTGGCTCATTTTAAAGCTCTTGGAGCGAGCTTCGATATAGCGAATTCTCAGCTTAATCCGATCGACGGTCTGCACGGCACGCTGCGCGACGTTCAAGGTGCTCTTGCTGTTTTGACTAAGTCCTTCTTGATCCCTCTCTCTACAAACTCGGACCCGAGGATAGGGGCTGGTCTTGTACCAGGCACCCAGGGACCCTTGGAGGTGACCCCGAGGAGAGGTTTTAAGTTTGATTAAGTCCTAATAGCTTGAGTTTATTAGGCCCTTACACCAACAAGCTGGTATCAGAGCTGCGTTATAGTGATCCTCGTTATAGGTAGCTATGGCGGGCAACACCTCGGCGGGAGCTGGTGAATCTTCAGCCCAAGATCGTAGCGGCAGCCAAGATTCTGGTCTTTCAGCGCCAAGGGGAGCGCGAACAAACCAGGGCTCGCTTGTCAAGGAGGTGCTGAAGAATTTCACCGTCGAGAAGTTCAATGGTGAGGGCTATGATGATTGGGCCTGGAAAATGCAATTATATTTCCGTCAGATCGGTTTGCTGAAACTAATGATTGGGGAGGAGCCTAGACCGAGTGACCCCACGCTGCAGGAAGATTGGGACGAGCGCTCCTCGGCTGGCTACTATTTGATGTCGCAGAGTTTGGAGCTGAACCAGTGTCACCACGTCATGCACCTGCTGCCGGAGGTTGAATGCGGTCCGAAGGCGTGGACCGTGTTGAAGGAGCTGCACGCCCCGACCTCCGTTGTCGCAACGTTGATGCTGGAGAGGGAGCTGTCCGCGTTGCGCCTGAGCGAGGGAGAGCCGGTGCAACCAGTCCTGGACAAGATGCGCGACCTCTACGCGAAGTTGGCGACCGCGGGAATCACCTACCCGGAGCAGACCAAGTGCTTGAAGATGCTCTCGCTGCTGCCGGAATCGTGGCTTCAATTTACGAGCGGATTGAGCCTGCCGCAGAACCAGAGCTTGTGGACGCTCGAGTGGGTGCGGACGAAGATTCTGGAGGAGGACTTCCGTCGCCGCCAACTGAGGGGTGGAGACGACGGCAGCAGCGGCTACGGGATGCAAGGGAGCCGACGTGGCAGAGGACGTGGCTTCGGTGGTGCTGGACGCGGTGCAAAGAAAGACGACGACTCCAACGACCAACAAGGAGGTACCGGTTGGGGTCGCGGTGCGAAATCTGGACGTGGGGGCAAGTCGGGTGCTGGTGGCAAAATGAAAGGGAGTTGCTGGTATTGTGAGAAGGAAGGGCACCCCTGGTTTTTGTGCTATAAGAAACCCGATGGATGGACCCCCCAGAATCGTCACCAGGATGGCGGCGCGCAGAGGAACCAGAAAAACGGCGCCAACATGGTCGCTGATTCGTCCGACAACAACCCGAAGGGCAACGGCGGTGCGGAGAAGAAGAAGGAGCGCACCGCGGGCCAATTCTTCCATGTGGGAGACAAGGGGGAGCAAGGAGACGCCTCTGCCAAAGTTGGAGCAGAGCTGCACCCCCTAGACTATTGGGTGTTGGACACAGGCGCTGCTTGGACGATGACGCCGCGCAAGGACCTGCTGGACGAAGTACGAGCTGCACCGATCAATGAAGTGTGCTCCGCCTCTGGACACATGTTGAAGGTGGCTGGTGCGGGACGAGCTGCGTTTAAGGGAGCGGATGGCAAGCCGGTGGTGCTGCACGACGTTCTCTTCGTCCCCGACCTGAAGGCCAACCTTATCTCCCTCCGTAAGCTTGGCAAGGCTGGGGTGAACACCAACACGGATGGGGCACGCACTTATAAGGGGAAGCTGGGCAATCGGGTGCTTTGGGATCTGCACGAGAGCAAGGACGTGTACAGATCTATGTGGCAGCTGCCGGCCCTGGCGTGGCATGGTGGGGGGCAGGCTGGAGAGGGGTCTGCATCCCAGGGGGAGTGCAATGCCGTTGGAGGGGTTGGTGTGAAAGTGTCGGCCAGATCTGGGGAGACAGATTGGGCAACGGCACACCGGCGCTTAGGGCATGTGGCAATGCCTTTGCTGAAGCAGCTGGAGAAGGATGGAGCCGTTAAGGGTCTGAAGCTGAACGGACAGCCACCCGATGACAACTGTGAAATCTGTTTGCTTTCAAAGTTCACCCGTTTCCCTTTCCATAGTGTGGCTGGCAGGAGCAAGAAGCCTTTGGAGCTGGTCCACATGGACTTGGTGGGGCCGCTGCCGGTGCAAGGGCACAAGGGGGAGCGGTATTTTCTTACAATTGTGGATGACTGGAGCAGGCTGATGTGGGTGTTGGTGTAAGGGCCTAATAAACTCAAGCTATTAGGACTTAATCAAACTTAAAACCTCTCCTCGGGGTCACCTCCAAGGGTCCCTGGGTGCCTGGTACAAGACCAGCCCCTATCCTCGGGTCCGAGTTTGTAGAGAGAGGGATCAAGAAGGACTTAGTCAAAACAGCAAGAGTACCTTGAACGTCGCGCAGCGTGCCGTGCAGACCGTCGGTCGGATTAAGCTGAGAATTCGCTATATCGAAGCTCGCTCCAAGAGCTTTAAAATGAGCCAAGTTGCCTCGCGAAAAGTTCTGCCATTACTAAGTTATGGCTCGGAAAGCGTTTGCCTAGCGTTGGAGTGCTAGCATACTAGCGTTGACTCGGTAGCATTCCGCCGTCGAATAGCGCAGAAACGAAATTCCAGCGAGGAAGGAATTCGCTTGAATCAATTTGACTATATTCAGGTACAAACAGAGAAGGATTAAATAGTTCTAGCTAGCAAGGACCTTGGGAATCAACCTGGGAACAACCAGGGATGATCCCAAATAATTCCAAGCAACAGAACCAACCTGGCTGGACAAAATAGCAGGTGGTAGGTTGGTAAACAACCTCTGGTTCTGTTTTTCCAACCTGGGAAAACAACAACCAGGTTCAGGTTCTAAAAACAGAACCTGTTTTGTCTTTGCCTAACCAGCCAAATGCTGGTTCCGCTGGTTTCCCCTGGCCTTGTAGCATGCAGATACAGACAAACAACATCCAACCTTCACCGAAATTGTACCCCTATAGTGCCTTCCCTGCTACACTATAGTTAACCAAACAAAACAGTACAATTTCGAGTTGGATAGAACTGAATCTGCGCAATCAACTCAACCGAACTGCAAAGCTTCCATCTTGGGTTCCTTTGCGAGCTCGTCCTTTCTGCTTGCACTGTTCATAGCGCGTACAATGTTGTGCCGAAGCGCATATTGCGCGAGTACCTGCAAATGCATCAAGCGAAAATTGCGAAAGCAAACAAACACACGAACATTCCATTCACACCCAAATGCATTCGCACACGCATACTCATACAAACAGACGGCAGGATGTCGTGCAATGTAAATTTGCACCCAACACACTCCCCCTCAGCCTGCCGGCTGCATCCCCATCATTCCATGCTAGTTCATGCTCATTCCACTCATGCGCACACAACGCCAATGAGGCTCATCCGCAAGCCTCTTGGTGAGAAAGTCTGCTGGCTGCTGGTGAGTCTTGATGTAGATTGGATTCACCGTCCCCCTCTTCACCTCCTTACGCAGCCAGTGCCACTTGATACGCATGTGCTTGTTCAGGCCATGAAGCACAGCGTTCCTGGCCATCCCAAGAGCCCCCTTGCTATCACAAAACAGCGGCGTAGCAACTTTCTGCTCCTGGCCAATCTCCTCTAACAGCCTCCTCAGCCAAATCACCTCCTTCACCCCATGGAACATCGCCATGTACTCTGATTCTACGGAAGAGAGTGCCGTCTCCGTCTGCTTCTTGGACCTCCAACTAACAGGTCCTCCCCCAACTACGCAGATGTATCCTCCCACAGATGAGGAATCCTCCTTCTCAGAAGCCCATATAGCATCGGTAAAGCAAGTGAGAAATAGCTTGCCTTCTCCAAGCCTCTCCCCCTTCTCTTTCAGCACCTCCACCCCTTTCTGCTTCACCTGTGCAGATGCGGAGTATTGAACTCCAATGTTTGGGTGAGAGTTCAGGTACTTCACCACACGCTCAGCTGCATCCACCTGCTCCTCTGATGGATTCTGCACCACCCTAGCCAGCTGCCCAACCGAGAAAGAGATGTCGGGCCTCGTGTGAACTGCTGCGTACAAGAGGCTGCCCACCAAGGACTGAAATTGCTGCTGCTCTTCAGCTTCAACCCCTTCATCCTCTGCAGCCTTCACAAGCTTGAATTCTGCTGGCAGGGGAGTTGCAACCTTGCGCTCATTCTCAATCCCATACTTCTCCCCCAGCTCCTTGATGAACTTCTCCTGGTGCAGCTTCAACCACCTGTGATCTGGATCCCTCTCCACGTGCATCCCGAGGTAGTACTTTACCTCCCCAAGGTTCTTGCACTTGAAGTTTTCCATCAGTTGCTGCTGCACTTTCTGGATCTCCTTCATGCTGCTGCTGAAGAGAAGAATGTCGTCCACATAGACCAGAAACAGCACCAGCTTCTCCCCCTCGCCCTTGAGAAAGAGGCTCTCATCACAGCTGCTGGTCCTGAATCCCATCTCCTCTAAAACAGCTGCCAACTTCTGGTACCAGCAGCGTGGCGCCTGCTTCAAGCCGTAGATGGACTTGTTGAGCTTGCACACCCTGCCCGTACCATCCTCATACCCAGGCGGCTGCGTCATGTACACATCCTCCTCTAAAATCCCATTCAGGAATGCCGTTGAAATATCCATCTGAATGATGAATTTCCCACTAACAGCTGCATCTGCCAACAAGACACGGAGGGTAGGGGGTTTGGCAGTGGGAGCAAAGATCTCGTTGAAGTCCTGCTTCTCCTTCTGCATAAACCCCTTCGCCACCAGCCTACTCTTGTAGATGGTGACCTGCCCCTTGTCATCGGTCTTGATCCTCAGCACCCACTTGCATTGTATCGCTTTCTTCCCATCAGGCAGCATCACCAGATCCCATGTCCTATTCTCCAGCAGACTCTGGTACTCAGCATCCCTAGAAGCCAGCCACTTGTCCCTATCTGGTCCAGCTAATGCCTCCTCCATGCTAGCTGGTTCCTCTGGTGCAGGGGCAAGAAAACAGTACGCAGGCTCATCCTCCTCATCCGGGTCATAGCCATGAGGTAGAATCAGCAATGCCTCTTCGGTCCCTAGCTGCTGCTCTGCTGCATCAGTTCCTGCAGTCAGCTTCTTAGTAGCCATACGGGTACGTCCTGGCCTGGAGACGGGTGTCTCCCATCCCTTCATAACGACACCCTTCGGCTTCTTAGTTTTTCCCTGCTGCTTCTCTCCTCCCTCGGGTCCAGCAGCTCCACTAGTGCTGCCGCCAGTTTCCACACCATTTTCTCCACCAGCAGATGCCTCCTGTACCTTCTCTCCATCACCATTTCCAGCAGCTGCCTCCTCTCCCTCCTCCCACACACTAGGAGTCAGGTCCAGCTGCATGGTGATCTGCTCCATCTGCTGGGACACCCTTGCCTCCGGCTGTTTCTCCCAGCTTCCATACATCATGCCCTCAATGAATTTCACATCCCTGCTGTCAAACAACACACCCTTGGATGGTTCCCACAGCAGCCATCCCTTGCTCTCAGCAGCCAGCCCCAAATGCACACACCAGATTGCACTCGCCCCCAACTTACTGCGGTAGGTCTTGGGGACGTGGGCGACTGCCATGCAACCGAACACCCTCAGCATGTCCACCGGCGGCTTCCTCCCAAGCCACCTCTCCAACGGCACCCACGAGTCATCCCCAACCTTGGTGAGCACCCTGTTCCTAGCGACAGTGGCGTGCCGGACAGCATGAGGCCACATAGAATTGCTCAGCCCAGATTCTATGAGCAGCGCCCTAGCTGTCTCCAGAATGGTCCGGTTTGCCCGTTCTGCTACACCATTGGACTGTGGGGTATAAGCCGTGGTCAGCTCTCTCTGGATGCCCTGCTTCTTGAGCCAGGCCGTCATTTCAGCTCCAAGGAACTCACCACCCCGGTCTGTCCTAATCCGCTTCACTACACACTCCGCCTGCTTCTCCACGAATGGCAGCCAATCGTCCCGTATCGTGGAGGCGGCGTGGTCCTTCTGCTTCAGCGGATACGCCCACATCAGCCTGCTCCAGTCATCCACAATTGTAAGAAAATACCGCTCCCCCTTGTGCCCTTGCACCGGCAGCGGCCCCACCAAGTCCATGTGGACCAGCTCCAAAGGCTTCTTGCTCCTGCCAGCCACACTATGGAAAGGGAAACGGGTGAACTTTGAAAGCAAACAGATTTCACAGTTGTCATCGGGTGGCTGTCCGTTCAGCTTCAGACCCTTAACGGCTCCATCCTTCTCCAGCTGCTTCAGCAAAGGCATTGCCACATGCCCTAAGCGCCGGTGTGCCGTTGCCCAATCTGTCTCCCCAGATCTGGCCGACACTTTCACACCAACCCCTCCAACGGCATTGCACTCCCCCTGGGATGCAGACCCCTCTCCAGCCTGCCCCCCACCATGCCACGCCAGGGCCGGCAGCTGCCACATAGATCTGTACACGTCCTTGCTCTCGTGCAGATCCCAAAGCACCCGATTGCCCAGCTTCCCCTTATAAGTGCGTGCCCCATCCGTGTTGGTGTTCACCCCAGCCTTGCCAAGCTTACGGAGGGAGATAAGGTTGGCCTTCAGGTCGGGGACGAAGAGAACGTCGTGCAGCACCACCGGCTTGCCATCCGCTCCCTTAAACGCAGCTCGTCCCGCACCAGCCACCTTCAACATGTGTCCAGAGGCGGAGCACACTTCATTGATCGGTGCAGCTCGTACTTCGTCCAGCAGGTCCTTGCGCGGCGTCATCGTCCAAGCAGCGCCTGTGTCCAACACCCAATAGTCTAGGGGGTGCAGCTCTGCTCCAACTTTGGCAGAGGCGTCTCCTTGCTCCCCCTTGTCTCCCACATGGAAGAATTGGCCCGCGGTGCGCTCCTTCTTCTTCTCCGCACCGCCGTTGCCCTTCGGGTTGTTGTCGGACGAATCAGCGACCATGTTGGCGCCGTTTTTCTGGTTCCTCCGCGCGCCGCCATCCTGGTGACGATTCTGGGGGGTCCATCCATCGGGTTTCTTATAGCACAAAAACCAGGGGTGCCCTTCCTTCTCACAATACCAGCAACTCCCTTTCATTTTGCCACCAGCACCCGACTTGCCCCCACGTCCAGATTTCGCACCGCGACCCCAACCGGTACCTCCTTGTTGGTCGTTGGAGTCATCGTCTTTCTTTGCACCGCGTCCAGCACCACCGAAGCCACGTCCTCTGCCACGTCGGCTCCCTTGCATCCCGTAGCCGCTGCTGCCGTCGTCTCCACCCCTCAGTTGGCGGCGACGGAAGTCCTCCTCCAGAATCTTCGTCCGCACCCACTCGAGCGTCCACAAGCTCTGGTTCTGCGGCAGGCTCAATCCGCTCGTAAATTGAAGCCACGATTCCGGCAGCAGCGAGAGCATCTTCAAGCACTTGGTCTGCTCCGGGTAGGTGATTCCCGCGGTCGCCAACTTCGCGTAGAGGTCGCGCATCTTGTCCAGGACTGGTTGCACCGGCTCTCCCTCGCTCAGGCGCAACGCGGACAGCTCCCTCTCCAGCATCAACGTTGCGACAACGGAGGTCGGGGCGTGCAGCTCCTTCAACACGGTCCACGCCTTCGGACCGCATTCAACCTCCGGCAGCAGGTGCATGACGTGGTGACACTGGTTCAGCTCCAAACTCTGCGACATCAAATAGTAGCCAGCCGAGGAGCGCTCGTCCCAATCTTCCTGCAGCGTGGGGTCACTCGGTCTAGGCTCCTCCCCAATCATTAGTTTCAGCAAACCGATCTGACGGAAATATAATTGCATTTTCCAGGCCCAATCATCATAGCCCTCACCATTGAACTTCTCGACGGTGAAATTCTTCAGCACCTCCTTGACAAGCGAGCCCTGGTTTGTTCGCGCTCCCCTTGGCGCTGAAAGACCAGAATCTTGGCTGCCGCTACGATCTTGGGCTGAAGATTCACCAGCTCCCGCCGAGGTGTTGCCCGCCATAGCTACCTATAACGAGGATCACTATAACGCAGCTCTGATACCAGCTTGTTGGTGTAAGGGCCTAATAAACTCAAGCTATTAGGACTTAATCAAACTTAAAACCTCTCCTCGGGGTCACCTCCAAGGGTCCCTGGGTGCCTGGTACAAGACCAGCCCCTATCCTCGGGTCCGAGTTTGTAGAGAGAGGGATCAAGAAGGACTTAGTCAAAACAGCAAGAGTACCTTGAACGTCGCGCAGCGTGCCGTGCAGACCGTCGATCGGATTAAGCTGAGAATTCGCTATATCGAAGCTCGCTCCAAGAGCTTTAAAATGAGCCAAGTTGCCTCGCGAAAAGTTCTGCCATTACTAAGTTATGGCTCGGAAAGCGTTTGCCTAGCGTTGGAGTGCTAGCATACTAGCGTTGACTCGGTAGCATTCCGCCGTCGAATAGCGCAGAAACGAAATTCCAGCGAGGAAGGAATTCGCTTGAATCAATTTGACTATATTCAGGTACAAACAGAGAAGGATTAAATAGTTCTAGCTAGCAAGGACCTTGGGAATCAACCTGGGAACAACCAGGGATGATCCCAAATAATTCCAAGCAACAGAACCAACCTGGCTGGACAAAATAGCAGGTGGTAGGTTGGTAAACAACCTCTGGTTCTGTTTTTCCAACCTGGGAAAACAACAACCAGGTTCAGGTTCTAAAAACAGAACCTGTTTTGTCTTTGCCTAACCAGCCAAATGCTGGTTCCGCTGGTTTCCCCTGGCCTTGTAGCATGCAGATACAGACAAACAACATCCAACCTTCACCGAAATTGTACCCCTATAGTGCCTTCCCTGCTACACTATAGTTAACCAAACAAAACAGTACAATTTCGAGTTGGATAGAACTGAATCTGCGCAATCAACTCAACCGAACTGCAAAGCTTCCATCTTGGGTTCCTTTGCGAGCTCGTCCTTTCTGCTTGCACTGTTCATAGCGCGTACAATGTTGTGCCGAAGCGCATATTGCGCGAGTACCTGCAAATGCATCAAGCGAAAATTGCGAAAGCAAACAAACACACGAACATTCCATTCACACCCAAATGCATTCGCACACGCATACTCGTACAAACAGACGGCAGGATGTCGTGCAATGTAAATTTGCACCCAACAGTGGGCGTATCCGCTGAAGCAGAAGGACCACGCCGCCTCCACGATACGGGACGATTGGCTGCCATTCGTGGAGAAGCAGGCGGAGTGTGTAGTGAAGCGGATTAGGACAGACCGGGGTGGTGAGTTCCTTGGAGCTGAAATGACGGCCTGGCTCAAGAAGCAGGGCATCCAGAGAGAGCTGACCACGGCTTATACCCCACAGTCCAATGGTGTAGCAGAACGGGCAAACCGGACCATTCTGGAGACAGCTAGGGCGCTGCTCATAGAATCTGGGCTGAGCAATTCTATGTGGCCTCATGCTGTCCGGCACGCCACTGTCGCTAGGAACAGGGTGCTCACCAAGGTTGGGGATGACTCGTGGGTGCCTTTGGAGAGGTGGCTTGGGAGGAAGCCGCCGGTGGACATGCTGAGGGTGTTCGGTTGCATGGCAGTCGCCCACGTCCCCAAGACCTACCGCAGTAAGTTGGGGGCGAGTGCAATCTGGTGTGTGCATTTGGGGCTGGCTGCTGAGAGCAAGGGATGGCTGCTGTGGGAACCATCCAAGGGTGTGTTGTTTGACAGCAGGGATGTGAAATTCATTGAGGGCATGATGTATGGGAGCTGGGAGAAACAGCCGGAGGCAAGGGTGTCCCAGCAGATGGAGCAGATCACCATGCAGCTGGACCTGACTCCTAGTGTGTGGGAGGAGGGAGAGGAGGCAGCTGCTGGAAATGGTGATGGAGAGAAGGTACAGGAGGCATCTGCTGGTGGAGAAAATGGTGTGGAAACTGGCGGCAGCACTAGTGGAGCTGCTGGACCCGAGGGAGGAGAGAAGCAGCAGGGAAAAACTAAGAAGCCGAAGGGTGTCGTTATGAAGGGATGGGAGACACCCGTCTCCAGGCCAGGACGTACCCGTATGGCTACTAAGAAGCTGACTGCAGGAACTGATGCAGCAGAGCAGCAGCTAGGGACCGAAGAGGCATTGCTGATTCTACCTCATGGCTATGACCCGGATGAGGAGGATGAGCCTGCGTACTGTTTTCTTGCCCCTGCACCAGAGGAACCAGCTAGCATGGAGGAGGCATTAGCTGGACCAGATAGGGACAAGTGGCTGGCTTCTAGGGATGCAGAGTACCAGAGTCTGCTGGAGAATAGGACATGGGATCTGGTGGTGCTGCCTGATGGGAAGAAAGCGATACAATGCAAGTGGGTGCTGAGGATCAAGACCGATGACAAGGGGCAGGTCACCATCTACAAGAGTAGGCTGGTGGCGAAGGGGTTTATGCAGAAGGAGAAGCAGGACTTCAACGAGATCTTTGCTCCCACTGCCAAACCCCCTACCCTCCGTGTCTTGTTGGCAGATGCAGCTGTTAGTGGGAAATTCATCATTCAGATGGATATTTCAACGGCATTCCTGAATGGGATTTTAGAGGAGGATGTGTACATGACGCAGCCGCCTGGGTATGAGGATGGTACGGGCAGGGTGTGCAAGCTCAACAAGTCCATCTACGGCTTGAAGCAGGCGCCACGCTGCTGGTACCAGAAGTTGGCAGCTGTTTTAGAGGAGATGGGATTCAGGACCAGCAGCTGTGATGAGAGCCTCTTTCTCAAGGGCGAGGGGGAGAAGCTGGTGCTGTTTCTGGTCTATGTGGACGACATTCTTCTCTTCAGCAGCAGCATGAAGGAGATCCAGAAAGTGCAGCAGCAACTGATGGAAAACTTCAAGTGCAAGAACCTTGGGGAGGTAAAGTACTACCTCGGGATGCACGTGGAGAGGGATCCAGATCACAGGTGGTTGAAGCTGCACCAGGAGAAGTTCATCAAGGAGCTGGGGGAGAAGTATGGGATTGAGATGAGGTAAAGCAGCAGCAAGACACTGGAACTCCTCCTGCCTGTCCTCAAGGACGTCCGTGCTAAGAGCACACTCACCCCCAACGGACGGAGGACAGACAGACTCAGACTCAGCAACAAGACTAGTGGCGTAGTCTAGACGACAGACAGCAGCAAAGTCAACAAGCTCAGTAATTAAGGCAGACGCAGTAGTAGACTCAAACGACGGGTCAGTGACAACAGTGGCTAACAGATGCGTGACAGTAGGGTGCTCAGCACGAAACCGGTCAGACTCAGGGTCCGGAACGGCAGGCAGAGAGGACGCAGGGGGGGACGGCAGAGGAGCAGACTGCGGAGCAGAGGAAGGACGACAGACAACAAGGTGGGCGCTGGGGACAACCGGCTGACGTGCACGAGCGACACGACTACCGGTATGTAGACCAGAACAAACAGGCGAGACAGGACGCGACGCAGGCTCACAACGCTCAGCAAGACTACCTGTCTGCTCAGTGTAAGGGGAAGGAGCAGGCAGCGGTGAGCCAGGCGGTAACGGAAGACCAGTGGACGACGGGAGAGTAAGAACCTGACGAAGAACAGAGTCAGGCGGCGGCAGCAACAACGGAGACGGCGGAGCGAAGAACAGTCGTGTCGGCGCAGCTGCACCAGCTCCGGCAGCTCCAGCAGCTCTAACAGCTGCAGCAGCTCCAGCACCTCCAGCACCTCCAGCAGCTCCAGTGCCTCCAGCAGCTCCAGAAGCTCCAGCCTCAGAACCGGTACCTCCAGCGCCAGCAGCTCCAGAACCAGCGTCACCAGCAGCAGCACCCCCAGAACCGGCACCTGCAGTCCCAGGGTCTCCAACCGCAGTGTCTCCCGCAGCAGCACCCCCAGAACCAGCACCTCCGGTCCCAGGGTCTCCATCCGCAGTGTCTCCCGCAGTAGCACCCCCAGAACCAGCACCTCCAGTCCCAGGATCTCCTACCGCAGCGTCTCCCACAGCAGCACCTCCAGGCGCAGCACCCCCAGCCCCAGCAGCTCCAGTACCTCCAGCAGCAGAGCCCCGGGCTCCAGCAGCGCGACCCTGACGGCGACCGTACCAGTCGTGCAGCTGCTGAGTGGTGAGGGGCACACGCGGACGAAGGCGGCCACTCCAAGTAGGCCGCGCACCAGCAGTCCCAGTACCCTCAAGCGTCTCACCTCCAGACTCAGCACCCCCAGACTCCGCACACACAGGCTCAGTACCCCCAGACACAGCACCCACAGGCGTAGGACCTCCAAGCTCTTCACGCGCAGGCTTAGCACCCCCAGACTCCGCACCGCAAGACGCAGCACCTCCAGGAGCACCACCCCCAACAGCACGAGAACCAACAGTAACCGGCTGCAGAGGCGGCGAAGAAGGTCGCGGAGGGAACCCCCGAGGGGTCTCCAAGCGTGGCGCGAGGCGGTAGGCCGCCGGGGCGTCAGCAGCAACGTCACCCCCCTCAGGTGAGCCAGAGGTGTCGGAAGTGACCTCCAAAGGCTCAGCCAAGGGGGGGGGGTCTACCTGAGACACACCTGAAGGAGCAGGACCCTGAGGGGGGAGGGGGTCTACCGGGGGGGGACCTGGCGCAAGGAAGAGCGGCGGGGGAGGTAGGGGGACAGCGCGGTAGGGGAAGAGACGGTAGTACGGAACCGACTCGTCAAACGTGACGTCCTGGGAGGACAGAACACGGCGCGAGGTGGGGTGGTAAAACTGCCAACCAGGCGCGTCAGGGGGGAAGCCAAGGAAGACGCAGGGAACTGCACGGGAGGACAACTTGTTCGTAGACAAGTCTCGGACAAAATCCAGAGATCCCCAGACACGAAACGCAGACGCATCGCCAACCTGCCCTGTCCACCTCAGAGTGGGGGAGGTGTCGGGCATGGAGACCCGGGGCTGAAGGTTGATCTGATGCGCCGCGTACTGAACTGCAAACGGCCACAGAAAATGGGGAGCAGCCGCATGGATCATGGACGTGCGAGCGACATCCATGACCATGCCAATGCGGCGCTTAGCAATCCCATTTTGCTGCGGAGAGGCCGGAAGCGTGAACGTCTGGCGGATGCCCCTCGCATGACAGAAGGCTCGTAGAGGGCCGGAGGAGAACTCTCCGCCTCTGTCAGAGTGCAGACGCAGAACAGGAAAGTCCGAGCCGAAACTCTTCCTGAGCTGGAGACGAGCAGCGCGGATCCAGTCGATCAACACCTCAGTGACCTCATCCTTGCGGCGCAAGGGGAAGACTGTGGTGTAACGCGAGTAGTCGTCAACCACCAGCAGGAAGTAGCGCTCGTGACCCTGTCCACGGACGCGGGCTGGGCCCCACACGTCCATGTGAAGAGTCTGCAGCGGAGCCTCTGTCGGCGGAAACTCGGAGGAGTGAGGAGCGGCGCGCTGCCGCCCCTCGACGCAGGGAACGCAGGTAGGGGCAGGCCCCGGAGGGAGGGGAGGGAGAGACCGGGGGAGACCAGAGACCAGGACACGAGAGGCCATGCCTCGGAGACGAGGCAGGGAGGGGTGACCAAGACGGTGGTGCCATAGAAGAGTCTCTTGCGACAGGAGGCGACACGAGCAGGGGGCAGACTCAGGACCAAACCGGTAGCTGCGTCGGGTCAGGTGTTCGCTGCAGCGTCTCGGACTGGTCCTGAGTCTGCCCCCTGTCCTGTCGCCTCCTGTCCCACGAGACTCTTCTCTGGCACCACCGTCTTGGTCACCCCTCCCTGCCTCGTCTTCGAGGCATGGCCTCTCGTGTCCTGGTCTCTGGTCTCCCCCGGTCCCTCCCTCCCCTCCCTCCGGGGCCTGCCCCTACCTGCGTTCCCTGCGTCGAGGCAGCGCGCCGCTCCTCACTCCTCCGAGTTTCCGCCGACAGAGGCTCCGCTACAGACTCTTCACATGGACGTGTGGGGCCCAGCCCGCGTCCGTGGACAGGGTCACGAGCGCTACTTCCTGCTGGTGGTTGACGACTACTCGCGTTACACCACAGTCTTCCCCTTGCGCCGCAAGGATGAGGTCACTGAGGTGTTGATCGACTGGATCCGCGCTGCTCGTCTCCAGCTCAGGAAGAGTTTCGGCTCGGACTTTCCTGTTCTGCGTCTGCACTCTGACAGAGGCGGAGAGTTCTCCTCCGGCCCTCTACGAGCCTTCTGTCGTGCGAGGGGCATCCGCCAGACATTCACGCTTCCGGCCTCTCCGCAGCAAAATGGGATTGCTAAGCGCCGCATTGGCATGGTCATGGATGTCGCTCGCACGTCCATGATCCATGCGGCTGCTCCCCATTTTCTGTGGCCGTTTGCGGTTCAGTACGCGGCGCATCAGATCAACCTTCAGCCCCGGGTCTCCATGCCCGACACCTCCCCCACTCTGAGGTGGACAGGGCAGGTTGGCGATGCGTCTGCGTTTCGTGTCTGGGGATCTCTGGATTTTGTCCGAGACTTGTCTACGGACAAGTTGTCCTCCCGTGCAGTTCCCTGTGTCTTCCTTGGCTTCCCCCCTGACGCGCCTGGTTGGCAGTTTTACCACCCCACCTTGCGCCGTGTTCTGTCCTCCCAGGACGTCACGTTTGACGAGTCGGTTCCGTACTACCGTCTCTTCCCCTACCGCGCTGCCCCCCTCCCTCCCCCGCCGCTCTTCCTTACGCCAGGTCCCCCCCCGGTAGACCCCCTCCCCCCTCAGGGTCCTGCTCCTTCAGGTGTGTCTCAGGTAGACCCCCCCCCCTTGGCTGAGCCTTTGGAGGTCACTTCCGACACCTCTGGCTCACCTGAGGGGGGTGACGTTGCTGCTGACGCCCCGGCGGCCTACCGCCGCGCACCACGCTTGGAGACCCCTCCGGGGTTCCCTCCGCGACCTTCTTCACCGCCTCTGCAGCCGGTTCCTGTTGACTCTGGTGCTGTTGGGGGTGGTGCTACTGGAGGTGCTGTGTCTGGGGGTACTGAGCCTGTGTGTACGGAGTCTGGGGGTGCTGAGTCTGGAGGTGAGACGCTTGAGGGTACTGGGACTGCTGGTGCGCGGCCTACTTGAAGTGGTCGCCTTCGTCCGCGTGTGCCTCTCACCACTCAGCAGCTGCACGACTGGTACGGTCGCCGTCAGCGTCGCGCTGCTGGAGCCCGGGGCTCTGCTGCTGGAGGTACTGGAGCTACTGGGGCTGGGGGTGCTGCGCCTGGAGGTGCCGTTGCTGGAGACACTGAGGCTGGAGACCCTGGGACTAGAGGTGCTGGTTCTGGGGGTGGTGCTGTGGGAGACCCTGAGGTTGGAGACCCTGGGACTGGAGGTGCCGATTCTGGGGGTGCTGCTGCTGGTGACGTTGGTTCTGGTGGTGCTGCTGCTGGGGGTACCGGTTCTGCGACTGGAGCTGCTGGAGCTCCTGGAGCTGGAGCTGCTGGAGTTGCTGGAGACCCTGGGGCTGCTGGAGGTGCTGGAGCTGCTGGAGGCGCTGGAGCTGCTGGAGGTGCTGGAGCTGCTGGAGCTGCTGGTGCTGGTGCAGCTGCACCGACGCGACTGTTCTTCGCTCCGAGGTCTCCGTCGTCTCTGCCGCCGCCTGACTCTGCTCTTCGTCAGGTTGTTACTCTCCCGTCGTCTACTGGTCTTCCGCTACAGCCTGGCTCACCGCTGCCTGCTCCCTCTCCTTACACTGAGCAGACAGGTAGTCTTGCTGAGCGTCGTGAGCCTGCGTCGCGTCCAGTCTCGCCTGTTCGTTCTGGTCGTACTGGTCGTCGTGTTTCTCGTTCACGTCAGCCGACTGTCCCCGGCACACACCTTGTTGTCCGTCGTCCTTCCTCTGCTCTGCAGTCTGTTCCTCTGCCGTCTCCCCCTGCGTCCTCTCTGCCTATCGTTCCGGACCCTGCGTCTGACCGGTTTCGTGCTGAGCACCCTACAGTTACGCGTCTGCTCGCCACTGTCGTCACTGACCCGTCGTTTGAGTCTGCTGCTGCGTCTGCCCTGGTCGCTGAGCTTGTTGACTTTGCTGCTGCTTGTCGTCTAGACTTTGCTGCCAGTCTTGTTGCTGAGTCTGTCTGTCCTCCGTCCGTCGGGGGTGAGTGTGCTCTTGGCACGGACGTTCTTGAGGACAGGCAGGAGGACCTTGAGTGTCTCGCAGCCGCTGCGCCCCATCTCGTGGCCATGCTGCTTGCCCCTAAGGGAGACCCGGATGCACCAGACATCCCGACCCCGCGCTCTTACGCTGAGGCGATCGCGGGTGAGTACTCCTCTCAGTGGCAGACAGCCATGGACGCAGAGATGGCATCCTGGAAGTCCACTGGCACTTACGTCGATGAGGTTCCCCCTCCTGGGGCGAACATCGTCGATGGCATGTGGATTTTCAGGGTGAAGCGGCCGCCAGGTTCTCCGCCTGTCTTCAAGGCTCGTTACGTTGCTAGAGGATTCAGTCAGCGAGAGGGAGTCCACTTATTCCAGACCTTCTCCCCTACCCCGAAGATGACTACTCTTCGGGTGCTGCTGCACGTTGCCGCTCAGCGTGACTACGAGCTTCACTCTCTTGACTTCAGCACAGCCTTCTTACAAGGCAGCCTGCACGAGGAGATCTGGCTGCGCCGCCCTCCTGGCTTCACTGGGGCGTTCCCTCCTGGTACCCAGTGGAGCCTCCGGCGGCCAGTCTACGGTCTCCGCCAGGCGCCTCGTGAGTGGCACGATACACTGAGGACTACACTTGCGGCTCTTGGGTTCGCTCCTTTGACTGCTGACCCGTTGCTGTTTCTGCGCACCGACACTTTGCTGCCGCCGTTCTGCATCCTCGTGTACCTCGACGATTGGTCTTTGCCACTGCTGACACTGAGGCTCTTGCCCTGGTGAAGTCCGAGCTGCAGAAGAGACACACGTGCACAGACCTGGGTGAGCTGCGCAGTTACCTTGGCTTGCAGATCACCCGGGACAGAGCACACCGCACCATCACACTGACTCAGTCACACATGGTGCAGCAGGTCCTTCAGCGCTTCGGCTTCACCTGGTCCTCAGCACAGGCCACTCCTCTGGCGACAGGTCACTCGCTCTCAGCTCCACCTTCGGACGAGTCCGTAGAGCCGAGTGGTCGTTACCCAGAGCTAGTTGGCTGTCTCATGTACCTGATGACCTGCACTCGTCCTGACCTCGCGTACCCTCTTGGCCTTCTGGCTCGCTATGTGGCTCCTGGTCGGCACCGACCTGAGCACATGGCTGCTGCTAAGAGGGTACTGCGCTACTTGTGCAGTACATCAGGCATGGGGCTAGTGCTTGGTGGGAAGAGCCCAGTTGTTCTCACTGGGCACTCAGACGCTTCTTGGGTTGACGACCAGGCTACTCAGCGGTCGTCACAGGGTTAAGTTTTTGGCAATTCAAGACTTCAGCCTTGGCTCTGGTTCAGTTTCTTGGCGTTCTACTCGCTCGTCTTCAGTTCTCAGCTCCAGTTGTGAGGCTGAGATCTACGTCACAGCCATGGCTGCACAGGAGTTGCGCTGGCTCACCTACCTGCTGACCGACTTGGGAGAGTGGCCTCGTTCTCCTCCAGTACTGTACGTCGACAACAAGGCCGCCATTGCCTTGTGTGAGGAGCACAGACTGGAGCATAGAACGAAGCACATTGCTCTGCGTTACTTCCTGGCTCGAGAGTTGCAGCAGCGAGGCCAGCTTCGTCTCCGTCACGTGGACACTCGGGCCAACACTGCTGATATATTCACCAAGGCACTTCCGTCTGGTGATCATCAGCGCTTTTGTACTTTGTTGGGCCTTGTGCCGACGTTTCTGTTGGGTGCAAATGCACATTGCACGACATCCTGCCGTCTGTTTGTACGAGTATGCGTGTGCGAATGCATTTGCGTATGAATGGTGTGTTCGTGTGTTTGTTTGCTTTCGCATTTTCGCTTGATGCATTTGCAGGTACTCGCGCAATGTGCGCTTCGGCACAACATTGTACGCGCTATGAACAGTGCAAGCAGAAAGGACGAGCTCGCAAAGGAACCCAAGATGGAAGCTTTGCAGTTCGGTTGAGTTGATTGCGCAGATTCAGTTCTATCCAACTCGAAATTGTACTGTTTTGTTTGGTTAACTATAGTGTAGCAGGGAAGGCACTATAGGGGTACAATTTAGGTGAAGGTTGGATGTTGTTTGTCTGTATCTGCATGCTACAAGGCCAGGGGAAACCAGCGGAACCAGCATTTGGCTGGTTGGGCAAAGACAAAACAGGTTCTGTTTTTAGAACCTGAACCTGGTTGTTGTTTTCCCAGGTTGGAAAAACAGAACCAGAGGTTGTTTACCAACCTACCACCTGCTATTTTGTCCAGCCAGGTTGGTTCTGTTGCTTGGAATTATTTGGGATCATCCCTGGTTGTTCCCAGGTTGATTCCCAAGGTCCTTGCTAGCTAGAACTATTTAATCCTTCTCTGTTTGTACCTGAATATAGTCAATTGATTCATGCGAATTCCTTCCTCGCTGGAATTTCGTTTCTACGCGGTTCGTTGGCGGAATGCTACCCGAGTCAACGCTAGTACGCTAGCACTCTAATGCTAGGCAAACACCGTCTGAGCCATAACTTCGTAATGGCAGAACTTTTCGCGAGGCAACTTGGCTCATTTTAAAGCTCTTGGAGCGAGCTTCGATATAGCGAATTCTCAGCTTAATCCAATCGACGGTCTGCACGGCACGCTGCGCGACGTTCAAGGTGCTCTTGCTGTTTTGACTAAGTCCTTCTTGATCCCTCTCTCTACAAACTCGGACCCGAGGATAGGGGCTGGTCTTGTACCAGGCACCCAGGGACCCTTGGAGGTGACCCCGAGGAGAGGTTTTAAGTTTGATTAAGTCCTAATAGCTTGAGTTTATTAGGCCCTTACACCAACAAGCTGGTATCAGAGCTGCGTTATAGTGATCCTCGTTATAGGTAGCTATGGCGGGCAACACCTCGGCGGGAGCTGGTGAATCTTCAGCCCAAGATCGTAGCGGCAGCCAAGATTCTGGTCTTTCAGCGCCAAGGGGAGCGCGAACAAACCAGGGCTCGCTTGTCAAGGAGGTGCTGAAGAATTTCACCGTCGAGAAGTTCAATGGTGAGGGCTATGATGATTGGGCCTGGAAAATGCAATTATATTTCCGTCAGATCGGTTTGCTGAAACTAATGATTGGGGAGGAGCCTAGACCGAGTGACCCCACGCTGCAGGAAGATTGGGACGAGCGCTCCTCGGCTGGCTACTATTTGATGTCGCAGAGTTTGGAGCTGAACCAGTGTCACCACGTCATGCACCTGCTGCCGGAGGTTGAATGCGGTCCGAAGGCGTGGACCGTGTTGAAGGAGCTGCACGCCCCGACCTCCGTTGTCGCAACGTTGATGCTGGAGAGGGAGCTGTCCGCGTTGCGCCTGAGCGAGGGAGAGCCGGTGCAACCAGTCCTGGACAAGATGCGCGACCTCTACGCGAAGTTGGCGACCGCGGGAATCACCTACCCGGAGCAGACCAAGTGCTTGAAGATGCTCTCGCTGCTGCCAGAATCGTGGCTTCAATTTACGAGCGGATTGAGCCTGCCGCAGAACCAGAGCTTGTGGACGCTCGAGTGGGTGCGGACGAAGATTCTGGAGGAGGACTTCCGTCGCCGCCAACTGAGGGGTGGAGACGACGGCAGCAGCGGCTACGGGATGCAAGGGAGCCGACGTGGCAGAGGACGTGGCTTCGGTGGTGCTGGACGCGGTGCAAAGAAAGACGACGACTCCAACGACCAACAACGAGGTACCGGTTGGGGTCGCGGTGCGAAATCTGGACGTGGGGGCAAGTCGGGTGCTGGTGGCAAAATGAAAGGGAGTTGCTGGTATTGTGAGAAGGAAGGGCACCCCTGGTTTTTGTGCTATAAGAAACCCGATGGATGGACCCCCCAGAATCGTCACCAGGATGGCGGCGCGCGGAGGAACCAGAAAAACGGCGCCAACATGGTCGCTGATTCGTCCGACAACAACCCGAAGGGCAACGGCGGTGCGGAGAAGAAGAAGGAGCGCACCGCGGGCCAATTCTTCCATGTGGGAGACAAGGGGGAGCAAGGAGACGCCTCTGCCAAAGTTGGAGCAGAGCTGCACCCCCTAGACTATTGGGTGTTGGACACAGGCGCTGCTTGGACGATGACGCCGCGCAAGGACCTGCTGGACGAAGTACGAGCTGCACCGATCAATGAAGTGTGCTCCGCCTCTGGACACATGTTGAAGGTGGCTGGTGCGGGACGAGCTGCGTTTAAGGGAGCGGATGGCAAGCCGGTGGTGCTGCACGACGTTCTCTTCGTCCCCGACCTGAAGGCCAACCTTATCTCCCTCCGTAAGCTTGGCAAGGCTGGGGTGAACACCAACACGGATGGGGCACGCACTTATAAGGGGAAGCTGGGCAATCGGGTGCTTTGGGATCTGCACGAGAGCAAGGACGTGTACAGATCTATGTGGCAGCTGCCGGCCCTGGCGTGGCATGGTGGGGGGCAGGCTGGAGAGGGGTCTGCATCCCAGGGGGAGTGCAATGCCGTTGGAGGGGTTGGTGTGAAAGTGTCGGCCAGATCTGGGGAGACAGATTGGGCAACGGCACACCGGCGCTTAGGGCATGTGGCAATGCCTTTGCTGAAGCAGCTGGAGAAGGATGGAGCCGTTAAGGGTCTGAAGCTGAACGGACAGCCACCCGATGACAACTGTGAAATCTGTTTGCTTTCAAAGTTCACCCGTTTCCCTTTCCATAGTGTGGCTGGCAGGAGCAAGAAGCCTTTGGAGCTGGTCCACATGGACTTGGTGGGGCCGCTGCCGGTGCAAGGGCACAAGGGGGAGCGGTATTTTCTTACAATTGTGGATGACTGGAGCAGGCTGATGTGGGCGTATCCGCTGAAGCAGAAGGACCACGCCGCCTCCACGATACGGGACGATTGGCTGCCATTCGTGGAGAAGCAGGCGGAGTGTGTAGTGAAGCGGATTAGGACAGACCGGGGTGGTGAGTTCCTTGGAGCTGAAATGACGGCCTGGCTCAAGAAGCAGGGCATCCAGAGAGAGCTGACCACGGCTTATACCCCACAGTCCAATGGTGTAGCAGAACGGGCAAACCGGACCATTCTGGAGACAGCTAGGGCGCTGCTCATAGAATCTGGGCTGAGCAATTCTATGTGGCCTCATGCTGTCCGGCACGCCACTGTCGCTAGGAACAGGGTGCTCACCAAGGTTGGGGATGACTCGTGGGTGCCGTTGGAGAGGTGGCTTGGGAGGAAGCCGCCGGTGGACATGCTGAGGGTGTTCGGTTGCATGGCAGTCGCCCACGTCCCCAAGACCTACCGCAGTAAGTTGGGGGCGAGTGCAATCTGGTGTGTGCATTTGGGGCTGGCTGCTGAGAGTAAGGGATGGCTGCTGTGGGAACCATCCAAGGGTGTGTTGTTTGACAGCAGGGATGTGAAATTCATTGAGGGCATGATGTATGGGAGCTGGGAGAAACAGCCGGAGGCAAGGGTGTCCCAGCAGATGGAGCAGATCACCATGCAGCTGGACCTGACTCCTAGTGTGTGGGAGGAGGGAGAGGAGGCAGCTGCTGGAAATGGTGATGGAGAGAAGGTACAGGAGGCATCTGCTGGTGGAGAAAATGGTGTGGAAACTGGCGGCAGCACTAGTGGAGCTGCTGGACCCGAGGGAGGAGAGAAGCAGCAGGAAAAAACTAAGAAGCCGAAGGGTGTCGTTATGAAGGGATGGGAGACACCCGTCTCCAGGCCAGGACGTACCCGTATGGCTACTAAGAAGCTGACTGCAGGAACTGATGCAGCAGAGCAGCAGCTAGGGACCGAAGAGGCATTGCTGATTCTACCTCATGGCTATGACCCGGATGAGGAGGATGAGCCTGCGTACTGTTTTCTTGCCCCTGCACCAGAGGAACCAGCTAGCATGGAAGAGGCATTAGCTGGACCAGATAGGGACAAGTGGCTGGCTTCTAGAGATGCTGAGTACCAGAGTCTGCTGGAGAATAGGACATGGGATCTGGTGGTGCTGCCTGATGGGAAGAAAGCGATACAATGCAAGTGGGTGCTGAGGATCAAGACCGATGACAAGGGGCAGGTCACCATCTACAAGAGTAGGCTGGTGGCGAAGGGGTTTATGCAGAAGGAGAAGCAGGACTTCAACGAGATCTTTGCTCCCACTGCCAAACCCCCTACCCTCCGTGTCTTGTTGGCAGATGCAGCTGTTAGTGGGAAATTCATCATTCAGATGGATATTTCAACGGCATTCCTGAATGGGATTTTAGAGGAGGATGTGTACATGACGCAGCCGCCTGGGTATGAGGATGGTACGGGCAGGGTGTGCAAGCTCAACAAGTCCATCTACGGCTTGAAGCAGGCGCCACGCTGCTGGTACCAGAAGTTGGCAGCTGTTTTAGAGGAGATGGGATTCAGGACCAGCAGCTGTGATGAGAGCCTCTTTCTCAAGGGCGAGGGGGAGAAGCTGGTGCTGTTTCTGGTCTATGTGGACGACATTCTTCTCTTCAGCAGCAGCATGAAGGAGATCCAGAAAGTGCAGCAGCAACTGATGGAGAACTTCAAGTGCAAGAACCTTGGGGAGGTAAAGTACTACCTCGGGATGCACGTGGAGAGGGATCCTGATCACAGGTGTTTGAAGCTGCACCAGGAGAAGTTGGTGACCACCAAGGTTGGGGATGACTCGTGGGTGCCTTTGGAGAGGTGGCTTGGGAGGAAGCCGCCGGTGGACATGCTGAGGGTGTTCGGTTGCATGGCAGTCGCCCACGTCCCCAAGACCTACCGCAGTAAGTTGGGGGCGAGTGCAATCTGGTGTGTGCATTTGGGGCTGGCTGCTGAGAGCAAGGGATGGCTGCTGTGGGAACCATCCAAGGGTGTGTTGTTTGACAGCAGGGATGTGAAATTCATTGAGGGCATGATGTATGGGAGCTGGGAGAAACAGCCAGAGGCAAGGGTGTCCCAGCAGATGGAGCAGATCACCATGCAGCTGGACCTGACTCCTAGTGTGTGGGAGGAGGGAGAGGAGGCAGCTGCTGGAAATGGTGATGGAGAAAAGGTACAGGAGGCATCTGCTGGTGGAGAAAATGGTGTGGAAACTGGCGGCAGCACTAGTGGAGCTGCTGGACCCGAGGGAGGAGAGAAGCAGCAGGGAAAAACTAAGAAGCCGAAGGGTGTCGTTATGAAGGGATGGGAGACACCCGTCTCCAGGCCAGGACGTACCCGTATGGCTACTAAGAAGCTGACTGCAGGAACTGATGCAGCAGAGCAGCAGCTAGGGACCGAAGAGGCATTGCTGATTCTACCTCATGGCTATGACCCGGATGAGGAGGATGAGCCTGCGTACTGTTTTCTTGCCCCTGCACCAGAGGAACCAGCTAGCATGGAGGAGGCATTAGCTGGACCAGATAGGGACAAGTGGCTGGCTTCTAGGGATGCAGAGTACCAGAGTCTGCTGGAGAATAGGACATGGGATCTGGTGGTGCTGCCTGATGGGAAGAAAGCGATACAATGCAAGTGGGTGCTGAGGATCAAGACCGATGACAAGGGGCAGGTCACCATCTACAAGAGTAGGCTGGTGGCGAAGGGGTTTATGCAGAAGGAGAAGCAGGACTTCAACGAGATCTTTGCTCCCACTGCCAAACCCCCTACCCTCCGTGTCTTGTTGGCAGATGCAGCTGTTAGTGGGAAATTTATCATTCAGATGGATATTTCAACGGCATTCCTGAATGGGATTTTAGAGGAGGATGTGTACATGACGCAGCCGCCTGGGTATGAGGATGGTACGGGCAGGGTGTGCAAGCTCAACAAGTCCATCTACGGCTTGAAGCAGGCGCCACGCTGCTGGTACCAGAAGTTGGCAGCTGTTTTAGAGGAGATGGGATTCAGGACCAGCAGCTGTGATGAGAGCCTCTTTCTCAAGGGCGAGGGGGAGAAGCTGGTGCTGTTTCTGGTCTATGTGGACGACATTCTTCTCTTCAGCAGCAGCATGAAGGAGATCCAGAAAGTGCAGCAGCAACTGATGGAGAACTTCAAGTGCAAGAACCTTGGGGAGGTAAAGTACTACCTCGGGATGCACGTGGAGAGGGATCCTGATCACAGGTGGTTGAAGCTGCACCAGGAGAAGTTGGTGACCACCAAGGTTGGGGATGACTCGTGGGTGCCTTTGGAGAGGTGGCTTGGGAGGAAGCCGCCGGTGGACATGCTGAGGGTGTTCGGTTGCATGGCAGTCGCCCACGTCCCCAAGACCTACCGCAGTAAGTTGGGGGCGAGTGCAATCTGGTGTGTGCATTTGGGGCTGGCTGCTGAGAGCAAGGGATGGCTGCTGTGGGAACCATCCAAGGGTGTGTTGTTTGACAGCAGGGATGTGAAATTCATTGAGGGCATGATGTATGGGAGCTGGGAGAAACAGCCAGAGGCAAGGGTGTCCCAGCAGATGGAGCAGATCACCATGCAGCTGGACCTGACTCCTAGTGTGTGGGAGGAGGGAGAGGAGGCAGCTGCTGGAAATGGTGATGGAGAAAAGGTACAGGAGGCATCTGCTGGTGGAGAAAATGGTGTGGAAACTGGCGGCAGCACTAGTGGAGCTGCTGGACCCGAGGGAGGAGAGAAGCAGCAGGGAAAAACTAAGAAGCCGAAGGGTGTCGTTATGAAGGGATGGGAGACACCCGTCTCCAGGCCAGGACGTACCCGTATGGCTACTAAGAAGCTGACTGCAGGAACTGATGCAGCAGAGCAGCAGCTAGGGACCGAAGAGGCATTGCTGATTCTACCTCATGGCTATGACCCGGATGAGGAGGATGAGCCTGCGTACTGTTTTCTTGCCCCTGCACCAGAGGAACCAGCTAGCATGGAGGAGGCATTAGCTGGACCAGATAGGGACAAGTGGCTGGCTTCTAGGGATGCAGAGTACCAGAGTCTGCTGGAGAATAGGACATGGGATCTGGTGGTGCTGCCTGATGGGAAGAAAGCGATACAATGCAAGTGGGTGCTGAGGATCAAGACCGATGACAAGGGGCAGGTCACCATCTACAAGAGTAGGCTGGTGGCGAAGGGGTTTATGCAGAAGGAGAAGCAGGACTTCAACGAGATCTTTGCTCCCACTGCCAAACCCCCTACCCTCCGTGTCTTGTTGGCAGATGCAGCTGTTAGTGGGAAATTTATCATTCAGATGGATATTTCAACGGCATTCCTGAATGGGATTTTAGAGGAGGATGTGTACATGACGCAGCCGCCTGGGTATGAGGATGGTACGGGCAGGGTGTGCAAGCTCAACAAGTCCATCTACGGCTTGAAGCAGGCGCCACGCTGCTGGTACCAGAAGTTGGCAGCTGTTTTAGAGGAGATGGGATTCAGGACCAGCAGCTGTGATGAGAGCCTCTTTCTCAAGGGCGAGGGGGAGAAGCTGGTGCTGTTTCTGGTCTATGTGGACGACATTCTTCTCTTCAGCAGCAGCATGAAGGAGATCCAGAAAGTGCAGCAGCAACTGATGGAGAACTTCAAGTGCAAGAACCTTGGGGAGGTAAAGTACTACCTCGGGATGCACGTGGAGAGGGATCCTGATCACAGGTGGTTGAAGCTGCACCAGGAGAAGTTGGTGACCACCAAGGTTGGGGATGACTCGTGGGTGCCTTTGGAGAGGTGGCTTGGGAGGAAGCCGCCGGTGGACATGCTGAGGGTGTTCGGTTGCATGGCAGTCGTCCACGTCCCCAAGACCTACCGCAGTAAGTTGGGGGCGAGTGCAATCTGGTGTGTGCATTTGGGGCTGGCTGCTGAGAGCAAGGGATGGCTGCTGTGGGAACCATCCAAGGGTGTGTTGTTTGACAGCAGGGATGTGAAATTCATTGAGGGCATGATGTATGGGAGCTGGGAGAAACAGCCAGAGGCAAGGGTGTCCCAGCAGATGGAGCAGATCACCATGCAGCTGGACCTGACTCCTAGTGTGTGGGAGGAGGGAGAGGAGGCAGCTGCTGGAAATGGTGATGGAGAAAAGGTACAGGAGGCATCTGCTGGTGGAGAAAATGGTGTGGAAACTGGCGGCAGCACTAGTGGAGCTGCTGGACCCGAGGGAGGAGAGAAGCAGCAGGGAAAAACTAAGAAGCCGAAGGGTGTCGTTATGAAGGGATGGGAGACACCCGTCTCCAGGCCAGGACGTACCCGTATGGCTACTAAGAAGCTGACTGCAGGAACTGATGCAGCAGAGCAGCAGCTAGGGACCGAAGAGGCATTGCTGATTCTACCTCATGGCTATGACCCGGATGAGGAGGATGAGCCTGCGTACTGTTTTCTTGCCCCTGCACCAGAGGAACCAGCTAGCATGGAGGAGGCATTAGCTGGACCAGATAGGGACAAGTGGCTGGCTTCTAGGGATGCAGAGTACCAGAGTCTGCTGGAGAATAGGACATGGGATCTGGTGGTGCTGCCTGATGGGAAGAAAGCGATACAATGCAAGTGGGTGCTGAGGATCAAGACCGATGACAAGGGGCAGGTCACCATCTACAAGAGTAGGCTGGTGGCGAAGGGGTTTATGCAGAAGGAGAAGCAGGACTTCAACGAGATCTTTGCTCCCACTGCCAAACCCCCTACCCTCCGTGTCTTGTTGGCAGATGCAGCTGTTAGTGGGAAATTTATCATTCAGATGGATATTTCAACGGCATTCCTGAATGGGATTTTAGAGGAGGATGTGTACATGACGCAGCCGCCTGGGTATGAGGATGGTACGGGCAGGGTGTGCAAGCTCAACAAGTCCATCTACGGCTTGAAGCAGGCGCCACGCTGCTGGTACCAGAAGTTGGCAGCTGTTTTAGAGGAGATGGGATTCAGGACCAGCAGCTGTGATGAGAGCCTCTTTCTCAAGGGCGAGGGGGAGAAGCTGGTGCTGTTTCTGGTCTATGTGGACGACATTCTTCTCTTCAGTAGCAGCATGAAGGAGATCCAGAAAGTGCAGCAGCAACTGATGGAAAACTTCAAGTGCAAGAACCTTGGGGAGGTAAAGTACTACCTCGGGATGCACGTGGAGAGGGATCCTGATCACAGGTGGTTGAAGCTGCACCAGGAGAAGTTCATCAAGGAGCTGGGGGAGAAGTATGGGATTGAGAATGAGCGCAAGGTTGCAACTCCCCTGCCAGCAGAATTCAAGCTTGTGAAGGCTGCAGAGGATGAAGGGGTTGAAGCCGAGGAGCAGCAGCAATTTCAGTCCTTGGTGGGCAGCCTCTTGTACGCAGCAGTTCACACGAGGCCCGATATCTCTTTCTCGGTTGGGCAGCTGGCTAGGGTGGTGCAGAATCCATCAGAGGAGCAGGTGGATGCAGCTGAGCGTGTGGTGAAGTACCTGAACTCTCACCCAAGCATTGGAGTTCAATACTCCGCATCTGCACAGGTGAAGCAGAAAGGGGTGGAGGTGCTGAAAGAGAAGGGGGAGAGGCTTGGAGAAGGCAAGCTATTTCTCACTTGCTTTACCGATGCTACGTGGGCTTCTGAGAAGGAGGATTCCTCATCTGTGGGAGGATACATCTGCGTAGTTGGGGGAGGACCTGTTAGTTGGAGGTCCAAGAAGCAGACGGAGACGGCACTCTCTTCCGTAGAATCAGAGTACATGGCGATGTTCCATGGGGTGAAGGAGGTGATTTGGCTGAGGAGGCTGTTAGAGGAGATTGGCCAGGAGCAGAAAGTTGCTACGCCGCTGTTTTGTGATAGCAAGGAGGCTCTTGGGATGGCCAGAAACGCTGTGCTTCATGGGCTGAACAAGCACATGCGTATCAAGTGGCACTGGCTGCGTAAGGAGGTGAAGAGGGGGACGGTGCATCCGATCTACATCAAGACTCACCAGCAGCCAGCAGACTTTCTCACCAAGAGGCTTGCGGATGAGCCTCATTGGCGTTGTGTGCGCATGAGTGGAATGAGCATGAACTAGCATGGAATGACGGGGATGCAGCCGGCAGGCTGAGGGGGAGTGTGTTGGGTGCAAATGCACATTGCACGACATCCTGCCGTCTGTTTGTACGAGTATGCGTGTGCGAATGCATTTGTGTGTGAATGGTGTGTTCGTGTGTTTGTTTGCTTTCGCATTTTTCGCTTGATGCATTTGCAGGTACTCGCGCAATGTGCGCTTCGGCACAACATTGTACGCGCTATGAACAGTGCAAGCAGAAAGGACGAGCTCGCAAAGGAACCCAAGATGGAAGCTTTGCAGTTCGGTTGAGTTGATTGCGCAGATTCAGTTCTATCCAACTCGAAATTGTACTGTTTTGTTTGGTTAACTATAGTGTAGCAAGGAAGGCACTATAGGGGTACAATTTAGGTGAAGGTTGGATGTTGTTTGTCTGTATCTGCATGCTACAAGGCCAGGGGAAACCAGCGGAACCAGCATTTGGCTGGTTGGGCAAAGACAAAACAGGTTCTGTTTTTAGAACCTGAACCTGGTTGTTGTTTTCCCAGGTTGGAAAAAACAGAACCAGAGGTTGTTTACCAACCTACCACCTGCTATTTTGTCCAGCCAGGTTGGTTCTGTTGCTTGGAATTATTTGGGATCATCCCTGGTTGTTCCCAGGTTGATTCCCAAGGTCCTTGCTAGCTAGAACTATTTAATCCTTCTCTGTTTGTACCTGAATATAGTCAATTGATTCATGCGAATTCCTTCCTCGCTGGAATTTCGTTTCTACGCGGTTCGTTGGCGGAATGCTACCCGAGTCAACGCTAGTACGCTAGCACTCTAATGCTAGGCAAACACCGTCTGAGCCATAACTTCGTAATGGCAGAACTTTTCGCGAGGCAACTTGGCTCATTTTAAAGCTCTTGGAGCGAGCTTCGATATAGCGAATTCTCAGCTTAATCCGATCGACGGTCTGCACGGCACGCTGCGCGACGTTCAAGGTGCTCTTGCTGTTTTGACTAAGTCCTTCTTGATCCCTCTCTCTACAAACTCGGACCCGAGGATAGGGGCTGGTCTTGTACCAGGCACCCAGGGACCCTTGGAGGTGACCCCGAAGAGAGGTTTTAAGTTTGATTAAGTCCTAATAGCTTGAGTTTATTAGGCCCTTACACCAACAGTTTCCACACTTGCTGTAGCCTTTGTTTGTACTGTGACCTGTATATATACCTGCATATTGGCTCTTGCTAGCTAGGGATCACTGTACGGTTCTTGTTGCTTATATATCTCTGCATGTGAACTGGCCCTGTGGCCGTTTGCTTGTGCTCAGTTTGAGTGGTGACGTTGTGATCCACCCTGAGCTGTGTTTTGTCTCTTGACTGGTCTTGTGACCATTGCTTGCTCTGGCTATCCCCCATTTCACCTATGAGGGTGTGTCAAATATATGCATATTATAGTCTAGGTTGTACTGGGGATAGCCTTAGGGGGTACAAACATTTTCTCGACATTCTCTTTCTTGTACCCCAAACCTTCTCCCAATGACTCATTCTTGCCTAGTTCTTAACAGTACCACCCACAAAGCTGTTGGGGCGTGAGGGACTCACGCGGACGGCGCTGGAGCTGCATCTGGCCACGCAAGGAGCAGCAGGAGCAGTAGAAAGCGCAGTAGCAGTAGGAGCAGCACGAGCAGCAGTAGCAGCAGGAACAGCAGTAACAGTAGCAGTAGCAGTACTAGCAGCAATAGTAGTAGAAAGAGCAATAGCAGCAGGAGTAGCAGTAACAGCAGTACAGGCAGGACAGTGCTCACCAGTGGCAAGAAGGGCAGGCGTACGACGGCGGCAACGGCAAGGCCGGCACCACTGCAGGGCGAGGGCTCCGCGGCAGCTGCAGGGGGCAGCTGCTCCAGGGGCGGCTGCTCCAGGGGCCAGGGGCGGCTGCTGCAGGGGCGGCTGCTCCAGGGGCCAGGGGCGGCTGCTGCAGGGGCGGCTGCTCCAGGGACCAGGGGCTGCTGCAGAGGTCCAGGGGAGGCTTCTGCAGGGGCGGCTGCTCCAGGGGCAGGGGCGGCTGCTGCAGGGGCGGCTGCTGCAGGGGCGGCTGCTCCAGTGGCCAGGGGCGGCAGCTGCAGGGGCGGCTGCTCCAGGGGCCAGGGGCGGCTGCTGCAGGGGCGGCTGCTCCAGGGGCCAGGGGCGGCTGCTCCAGGGGCGGCTGCTCCAGGGGCCAGGGGCGGCTGCTGCAGGGGCGGCTGCTCCAGGGGCCAGGGGCGGCTGCTCCAGGGGCCAGGGGCGGCTGCTGCAGGGACGGCTGCTCCAGGTGCCAGGGGCGACGCCGCGCAGGGGGCCGCGAAGGGGCTGCAAAGGGCCGTGAGGAGGCCTCGAAGGGGCCGCAAAGGGGGGGCCACGAAGGGCCGTGGAGGGGCCGCGACAGGGTCGCGAAGGGGCCGCGACAGGGTCGCGAGGGGGTCGCGAAGGGGTCGCGACGGGGTCGCGACGGGGTCGCGAAGGGGTCGCGACGGGGCCGCGACGGGGTCGCGACGGGGTCGCGAAGGGGCCGCGACAGGGCGCGACGGGGGGGGCCGCAAAGGGGGGCCATGAGGGGGGGGGGGGGGGGGGGGGGGGGGGGGGGGCGAGGGGCCGCGTAGGGGCCGCGAAGGGGCGGTCTAAGGGCCGTAAAGGGGGCCGCTAAGGGCAAGGTAAGGCCACAAAGTGGCAGTAAATTTTAGGGCAGGGCGCAAAGGCGCTTCGGGCAGCTGAAAAAAATATTCTTGTGGTGGGCCCTAGGAAGAAACGGTCCCACTAGGGAACTCGCTCTATACCATGTTAAGTAGAGAGGAATGAATGAACTAGGAAAGTGTGTGATACAAATATGAAACCCTAGAATTGTGTACCCCTTAGTATCTACCCCGCTACAGCCTACATATGCTAGATCATATAAGTCTGACAATGGGTTGCTTCGCAACCCAAAAAAACACGGTCAGACAATACAACCGAAACAACCTGTTATGCTCAACAGGCACGAGCAACACCTAGTAAATGAGGGTTTATCCTCACGTGGCAAACAGTTGTTGGACGGAGTTGAATTTACCCAAAGCCACGTAACACATCGCCTCTCGCGCGTTCCCAGCTTGAGGGGACACATTTCCACATTGTACAACCTCGTGCCGCCCATGCGACAAAGATCTGCCATCCGCTCGGTCAGGTTCAGGACGGTGGTTTTGACGAATGCCTTGCACAGCTTCTGCAGTCGTGCATGGTGCCGCCGAATTTGTGGCCAGCAATGGGCTCCTTGTTGAGCACAAACTCTCAGCGAACTGGGCGGCCGCTTGAGTCCACGCCCCTCCACTTGCAACTCACGGTTGCCGTCCTTGTGTCGCTCCAGGAAAAGCGACAGATGTAGGCTCAGCCCCTCACTGAACTTGTCTTCATAGTCGATGTAGCGGTGTCGTATGTACAACACCGTTCGGTCCACCTCCTCCGTGACGATGGTAACGTCCATCTGGGTGGGTGTGAACACAATCAAACAAGTTCATATCAGATTATAGTGTCAAGAAATAAGTTAAGCCTCAAACTAAAGCGTAACATAGTGATGCCATATCTCACTACTCCACTGTCCTGCCGTGTCCAGCGGTCCCGTCTGGCTCCCTGTCCGGTCTTTACCTCCCCTCGTTCTCTACGAACTTGGTGGCGGGTGCTGACCTACAGGATGGGGGAGTTGACCAGTTCACTCCTGCGCGTCAGCGGGTGACCCACTGCACGTGTGCTGACACGGGCCGACACTTGGCCACGTTTACTCGTCGGCCGGGGTCGAGCTTGTACACACTGACTGCCGAGTCCCCCCCGGTTGCTGTTCCTGGTCAGGTAGCTGCGTCGGGTCAGGTGTTTGCTGCAGCGTCTCGGTCTGGTCCTGAGTCTGCCCCCTGCTCGTGTCGCCTCCTGTCCCATGAGACTCTTCTCTGGCACCACCGTCTTGGTCACCCCTCCCTGCCTCGTCTTCGAGGCATGGCCTCTCGTGTCCTGGTCTCTGGTCTCCCCCGGTCCCTCCCTCCCCTCCCTCCGGGGCCTGCCCCTACCTGCGTTCCCTGCGTCGAGGCAGCGCGCCGCTCCTCACTCCTCCGAGTTTCCGCCGACAGAGGCTCCGCTACAGACTCTTCACATGGACGTGTGGGGCCCAGCCCGCGTCCGTGGACAGGGTCACGAGCGCTACTTCCTGCTGGTGGTTGACGACTACTCGCGTTACACCACAGTCTTCCCCTTGCGCCGCAAGGATGAGGTCACTGAGGTGTTGATCGACTGGATCCGCGCTGCTCGTCTCCAGCTCAGGAAGAGTTTCGGCTCGGACTTTCCTGTTCTGCGTCTGCACTCTGACAGAGGCGGAGAGTTCTCCTCCGGCCCTCTACGAGCCTTCTGTCGTGCAAGGGGCATCCGCCAGACATTTGTTGGGTGCAAATGCACATTGCACGACATCCTGCCGTCTGTTTGTACGAGTATGCGTGTGCGAATGCATTTGCGTGTGAATGGTGTGTTCGTGTGTTTGTTTGCTTTCGCATTTTTCGCTTGATGCATTTGCAGGTACTCGCGCAATGTGCGCTTCGGCACAACATTGTACGCGCTATGAACAGTGCAAGCAGAAAGGACGAGCTCGCAAAGGAACCCAAGATGGAAGCTTTGCAGTTCGGTTGAGTTGATTGCGCAGATTCAGTTCTATCCAACTCGGAATTGTACTGTTTTGTTTGGTTAACTATAGTGTAGCAGGGAAGGCACTATAGGGGTACAATTTAGGTGAAGGTTGGATGTTGTTTGTCTGTATCTGCATGCTACAAGGCCAGGGGAAACCAGCGGAACCAGCATTTGGCTGGTTGGGCAAAGACAAAACAGGTTCTGTTTTTAGAACCTGAACCTGGTTGTTGTTTTCCCAGGTTGGAAAAAACAGAACCAGAGGTTGTTTACCAACCTACCACCTGCTATTTTGTCCAGCCAGGATTGGTTCTGTTGCTTGGAATTATTTGGGATCATCCCTGGTTGTTCCCAGGTTGATTCCCAAGGTCCTTGCTAGCTAGAACTATTTAATCCTTCTCTGTTTGTACCTGAATATAGTCAAATTGATTCAAGCGAATTCCTTCCTCGCTGGAATTTCGTTTCTGCGCTATTCGACGGCGGAATGCTACCCGAGTCAACGCTAGTATGCTAGCACTCCAACGCTAGGCAAACGCTGTCCGAGCCATAACTTAGTGATGGCAGAACTTTTCGCGAGGCAACTTGGCTCATTTTAAAGCTCTTGGAGCGAGCTTCGATATAGCGAATTCTCAGCTTAATCCGATCGACGGTCTGCACGGCACGCTGCGCGACGTTCAAGGTGCTCTTGCTGTTTTGACTAAGTCCTTCTTGATCCCTCTCTCTACAAATTCGGACCCGAGGATAGGGGCTGGTCTTGTACCAGGCACCCAGGGACCCTTGGAGGTGACCCCGAGGAGAGGTTTTAAGTTTGATTAAGTCCTAATAGCTTGAATTTATTAGGCCCTTACACCAACAAGCTGGTATCAGAGCTGCGTTATAGTGATCCTCGTTATAGGTAGCTATGGCGGGCAACACCTCGGCGGGAGCTGGTGAATCTTCAGCCCAAGATCGTAGCGGCAGCCAAGATTCTGGTCTTTCAGCGCCAAGGGGAGCGCGAACAAACCAGGGCTCGCTTGTCAAGGAGGTGCTGAAGAATTTCACCGTCGAGAAGTTCAATGGTGAGGGCTATGATGATTGGGCCTGGAAAATGCAATTATATTTCCGTCAGATCGGTTTGCTGAAACTAATGATTGGGGAGGAGCCTAGACCGAGTGACCCCACGCTGCAGGAAGATTGGGACGAGCGCTCCTCGGCTGGCTACTATTTGATGTCGCAGAGTTTGGAGCTGAACCAGTGTCACCACGTCATGCACCTGCTGCCGGAGGTTGAATGCGGTCCGAAGGCGTGGACCGTGTTGAAGGAGCTGCACGCCCCGACCTCCGTTGTCGCAACGTTGATGCTGGAGAGGGAGCTGTCCGCGTTGCGCCTGAGCGAGGGAGAGCCGGTGCAACCAGTCCTGGACAAGATGCGCGACCTCTACGCGAAGTTGGCGACCGCGGGAATCACCTACCCGGAGCAGACCAAGTGCTTGAAGATGCTCTCGCTGCTGCCAGAATCGTGGCTTCAATTTACGAGCGGATTGAGCCTGCCGCAGAACCAGAGCTTGTGGACGCTCGAGTGGGTGCGGACGAAGATTCTGGAGGAGGACTTCCGTCGCCGCCAACTGAGGGGTGGAGACGACGGCAGCAGCGGCTACGGGATGCAAGGGAGCCGACGTGGCAGAGGACGTGGCTTCGGTGGTGCTGGACGCGGTGCAAAGAAAGACGACGACTCCAACGACCAACAAGGAGGTACCGGTTGGGGTCGCGGTGCGAAATCTGGACGTGGGGGCAAGTCGGGTGCTGGTGGCAAAATGAAAGGGAGTTGCTGGTATTGTGAGAAGGAAGGGCACCCCTGGTTTTTGTGCTATAAGAAACCCGATGGATGGACCCCCCAGAATCGTCACCAGGATGGCGGCGCGCGGAGGAACCAGAAAAACGGCGCCAACATGGTCGCTGATTCGTCCGACAACAACCCGAAGGGCAACGGCGGTGCAGAGAAGAAGAAGGAGCGCACCGCGGGCCAATTCTTCCATGTAGGAGACAAGGGGGAGCAAGGAGACGCCTCTGCCAAAGTTGGAGCAGAGCTGCATCCCCTAGACTATTGGGTGTTGGACACAGGCGCTGCTTGGACGATGACGCCGCGCAAGGACCTGCTGGACGAAGTACGAGCTGCACCGATCAATGAAGTGTGCTCCGCCTCTGGACACATGTTGAAGGTGGCTGGTGCGGGACGAGCTGCGTTTAAGGGAGCGGATGGCAAGCCGGTGGTGCTGCACGACGTTCTCTTCGTCCCCGACCTGAAGGCCAACCTTATCTCCCTCCGTAAGCTTGGCAAGGCTGGGGTGAACACCAACACGGATGGGGCACGCACTTATAAGGGGAAGCTGGGCAATCGGGTGCTTTGGGATCTGCACGAGAGCAAGGACGTGTACAGATCTATGTGGCAGCTGCCGGCCCTGGCGTGGCATGGTGGGGGGCAGGCTGGAGAGGGGTCTGCATCCCAGGGGGAGTGCAATGCCGTTGGAAGGGTTGGTGTGAAAGTGTCGGCCAGATCTGGGGAGACAGATTGGGCAACGGCACACCGGCGCTTAGGGCATGTGGCAATGCCTTTGCTGAAGCAGCTGGAGAAGGATGGAGCCGTTAAGGGTCTGAAGCTGAACGGACAGCCACCCGATGACAACTGTGAAATCTGTTTGCTTTCAAAGTTCACCCGTTTCCCTTTCCATAGTGTGGCTGGCAGGAGCAAGAAGCCTTTGGAGCTGGTCCACATGGACTTGGTGGGGCCGCTGCCGGTGCAAGGGCACAAGGGGGAGCGGTATTTTCTTACAATTGTGGATGACTGGAGCAGGCTGATGTGGGCGTATCCGCTGAAGCAGAAGGACCACGCCGCCTCCACGATACGGGACGATTGGCTGCCATTCGTGGAGAAGCAGGCGGAGTGTATAGTGAAGCGGATTAGGACAGACCGGGGTGGTGAGTTCCTTGGAGCTGAAATGACGGCCTGGCTCAAGAAGCAGGGCATCCAGAGAGAGCTGACCACGGCTTATACCCCACAGTCCAATGGTGTAGCAGAACGGGCAAACCGGACCATTCTGGAGACAGCTAGGGCGCTGCTCATAGAATCTGGGCTGAGCAATTCTATGTGGCCTCATGCTGTCCGGCACGCCACTGTCGCTAGGAACAGGGTGCTCACCAAGGTTGGGGATGACTCGTGGGTGCCGTTGGAGAGGTGGCTTGGGAGGAAGCCGCCGGTGGACATGCTGAGGGTGTTCGGTTGCATGGCAGTCGCCCACGTTCCCAAGACCTACCGCAGTAAGTTGGGGGCGAGTGCAATCTGGTGTGTGCATTTGGGGCTGGCTGCTGAGAGCAAGGGATGGCTGCTGTGGGAACCATCCAAGGGTTGTGTTTTTGACAGCAGGGATGTGAAATTCATTGAGGCATGATGTATGGGAGCTGGGAGAAACAGCCGGAGGCAAGGGTGTCCCAGCAGATGGAGCAGATCACCATGCAGCTGGACCTGACTCCTAGTGTGTGGGAGGAGGGAGAGGAGGCAGCTGCTGGAAATGGTGATGGAGAGAAGGTACAGGAGGCATCTGCTGGTGGAGAAAATGGTGTGGAAACTGGCGGCAGCACTAGTGGAGCTGCTGGACCCGAGGGAGAGGAGAAGCAGCAGGGAAAAACTAAGAAGCCGAAGGGTGTCGTTATGAAGGGATGGGAGACACCCGTCTCCAGGCCAGGACGTACCCGTATGGCTACTAAGAAGCTGACTGCAGGAACTGATGCAGCAGAGCAGCAGCTAGGGACCGAAGAGGCATTGCTGATTCTACCTCATGGCTATGACCCGGATGAGGAGGATGAGCCTGCGTACTGTTTTCTTGCCCCTGCACCAGAGGAACCAGCTAGCATGGAGGAGGCATTAGCTGGACCAGATAGGGACAAGTGGCTGGCTTCTAGGGATGCAGAGTACCAGAGTCTGCTGGAGAATAGGACATGGGATCTGGTGGTGCTGCCTGATGGGAAGAAAGCGATACAATGCAAGTGGGTGCTGAGGATCAAGACCGATGACAAGGGGCAGGTCACCATCTACAAGAGTAGGCTGGTGGCGAAGGGGTTTATGCAGAAGGAGAAGCAGGACTTCAACGAGATCTTGCTCCACTGCCAAACCCCCTACCCTCCGTGTCTTGTTGGCAGATGCAGCTGTTAGTGGGAAATTCATCATTCAGATGGATATTTCAACGGCATTCCTGAATGGGATTTTAGAGGAGGATGTGTACATGACGCAGCCGCCTGGTATGAGGATGGTACGGCAGGGGGGTGTGCAAGCTCAACAAGTCCATCTACGGCTTGAAGCAGGCGCCACGCTGCTGGTACCAGAAGTTGGCAGCTGTTTTAGAGGAGATGGGATTCAGGACCAGCAGCTGTGATGAGAGCCTCTTTCTCAAGGGCGAGGGGGAGAAGCTGGTGATGTTTCTGGTCTATGTGGACGACATTCTTCTCTTCAGCAGCAGCATGAAGGAGATCCAGAAAGTGCAGCAGCAACTGATGGAAAACTTCAAGTGCAAGAACCTTGGGGAGGTAAAGTACTACCTCGGGATGCACGTGGAGAGGGATCCAGATCACAGGTGGTTGAAGCTGCACCAGGAGAAGTTCATCAAGGAGCTGGGGGAGAAGTATGGGATTGAGAATGAGCGCAAGGTTGCAACTCCCCTGCCAGCAGAATTCAAGCTTGTGAAGGCTGCAGAGGATGAAGGGGTTGAAGCTGAAGAGCAGCAGCAATTTCAGTCCTTGGTGGGCAGCCTCTTGTACGCAGCAGTTCACACGAGGCCCGACATCTCTTTCTCGGTTGGGCAGCTGGCTAGGGTGGTGCAGAATCCATCAGAGGAGCAGGTGGATGCAGCTGAGTGTGTGGTGAAGTACCTGAACTCTCACCCAAGCATTGGAGAGTCAATACTCCGCATCTGCACAGGTGAAGCAGAAAGGGGTGGAGGTGCTGAAAGAGAAGGGGGAGAGGCTTGGAGAAGGCAAGCTATTTCTCACTTGCTTTACCGATGCTACGTGGGCTTCTGAGAAGGAGGATTCCTCATCTGTGGGAGGATACATCTGCGTAGTTGGGGGAGGACCTGTTAGTTGGAGGTCCAAGAAGCAGACGGAGACGGCACTCTCTTCCGTAGAATCAGAGTACATGGCGATGTTCCATGGGGTGAAGGAGGTGATTTGGCTGAGGAGGCTGTTAGAGGAGATTGGCCAGGAGCAGAAAGTTGCTACGCCGCTGTTTTGTGATAGCAAGGGGGCTCTTGGGATGGCCAGAAACGCTGTGCTTCATGGGCTGAACAAGCACATGCGTATCAAGTGGCACTGGCTGTGTAAGGAGGTGAAGAGGGGGACGGTGCATCCGATCTACATCAAGACTCACCAGCAGCCAGCAGACTTTCTCACCAAGAGGCTTGCGGATGAGCCTCATTAGCGTTGTGTGCGCATGAGTGGAATGAGCATGAACTAGCATGGAATGACGGGGATGCAGCCGGCAGGCTGAGGGGGAGTGTGTGTTGGGTGCAAATGCACATTGCACGACATCCTGCCGTCTGTTTTGTACGAGTATGCGTGTGCGAATGCATTTGCGTGTGAATGGTGTGTTCGTGTGTTTGTTTGCTTTCGCTTTTTTCGCTTGATGCATTTGCAGGTACTCGCGCAATGTGCGCTTCGGCACAACATTGTACGGCGCTCATGAACAGTGCAAGCAGAAAGGACGAGCTCGCAAAGGAACCCAAGATGGAAGCTTTGCAGTTCGGTTGAGTTGATTGCGCAGATTCAGTTCTATCCAACTCGGAATTGTACTGTTTTGTTTGGTTAACTATAGTGTAGCAGGGAAGGCACTATATGGGTACAATTTAGGTGAAGGTTGGATGTTGTTTGTCTGTATCTGCATGCTACAAGGCCAAGGGAAACCAGCGGAACCAGCATTGCTGGTTGTTGGCAAAGACAAAACAGGTTCTGTTTTAGAACCTGAACCTGGTTGTTGTTTTCCCAGGTTGGAAAAACAGAATCAGAGGTTGTTTACCAACCTACCACCTGCTATTTTGTCCAGCCAGGTTGGTTCTGTTGCTTGGAATTATTTGGGATCATCCCTGGTTTTTCCCAGGTTGATTCCCAAGGTCCTTGCTAGCTAGAACTATTTAATCCTTCTCTGTTTGTACCTGAATCTTAGTCCATTGATTCAAGGCGAATCTTCCTCGCTGGAATTTCGTTTCTGCGCTATTCGACGGCGGAATGCTACCCGAGTCAACGCTAGTATGCTAGCACTCCACGCTAGCAAACGCTGTCCGAGCCATAACTTAGTGATGGCAGAACTTTTCGCGAGGCAACTTGGCTCATTTTAAAGCTCTTGGAGCAAGCTTCGATATAGCGAATTCTCAGCTTAATCCGATCGACGGTCTGCACGGCACGCTGCGCGACGTTCAAGGTGCTCTTGCTGTTTGACTAAGTCCTTCT
>CANIUD010000357.1:37500-57500 GCA_947470075.1 Closterium sp. Yama58-4 | reverse complement strand
ATCCGGACCATCCGCGCGTGGGACCGGACCCATCCGGACCATCCGGGTGGGGAGTCGGACCCATCCGGACCATCCCCGGGTGGGGAACCGGACCGGGCGGGAAACCGGACCCATCCGGACCATCTGGGTGGGGACACGGACCGATCGGAGCATCCGGATGGAGAACCGGGTGGGGAACCGGTCCGACCGGCCGAGAAACCGGTTCATCCGGGTGGAAAACCGGATCGACCGAGTCATCCGGGTCGGGAACCGGATCATCGGGGTCATCCGGGTGGGGACCCTGATCCATCCGGACCATCTGGATGAGAAACCGGACCCATCCCGGCCATCCGGGTGGGGAACCGGACCCAACGGGACCATCCGGATGGGGAACCGGACCCAACCGGTCCGTCCGGGTGGGGTACCGGGTCGGGAACCGGACCCGTCCGGACCATCCGGGTGGGGAACCGGATCGACCGGATCAACCGGGTCATCCGGGTCGGGAACCGGACCATCCGGCTCACCCGGGTGGGGAACCAGACCAATCCGGACCATCCGGGCAGGGAACCGGACCCATTCGGACCATTTGGGTGGGGAACCGGATCGACCGGGTCATCCGGGTGGGGAAACGGGCTCATCCGGACCATCCGGGGGGGGACCGGACCCATTCGGACCATCCGCGTTGGGAACCGGGTGGAAATCCGGACCAGTCGGATGGGGGAACGAGATCATCCGGGTCATCTGGGCGGGGAACCGGATCGTTCCGGTCGTCCTGGTGGGGAAACGGACCGACCGGACCATCCGGATGGGGATCCGGACCAACCGGGCGGGGAACCGGTTCATCCGGATGGTCCGGGTGGGGAGCCGGATGAACCGGATCCGGCGTATCGACCGGACCGAGGCCGGGTGGGGTACCGAATTGGAACCAGATCAACCGGGCCGGACCGTGTCATGCGGGTGGAAAACCGTTTCGACCGGGTCATCCGGGTCGGGAACCAGATCATCGGGGTCACCCGGGTGGGGACCCTGATCCATCCGGACCATCCGGGTGAGAAACCGGACCCATCCGGGCCATCCCGGTGGGGAACCGGACCCATCCGGGCCATCCCGGTGGGTCGGATGGACCGGATCGGTCGGTCGAACGACCCGGGCCGGAAAACCGGATCCCTTGGGTCACCACCTCGATTTCGGCCTGGTTCCTTCGTGGGCTCTAGGGTGGGTGCGGGCCGTTGCACGGGCCCCTACCTTCCCTAGAGCCCTTTTTTTTTTTTTTTTTGGTCACGCCCTCGGTTTCGACCGGGGTCCTTTTAGGCTTTTAGGGCTCTAGGGTGGGTGTGGGTCCTTGTTAGGGCCCCTGCCCTCCCTAGAGCCCTTTTTCCTTTTGGTCACCACCTTCGGTTCTCGACCGAGATCCTTTCCGGTCCCAAGAGACATTTTTTTTTTCAATGTTTTGGATGCGCCCACGGTTTCGGTTTTGGGTCCTTTGAGGGCTCTAGGTGGGTGTGGGTGTGGGTGTGGTTCCCACCAGGGATGGTCCGGGACCCCACCCGACCCCGACCCGGGTGGGTCCCATCCCCACCCGGGATGGTCTGGACCCCCACCCGGCCTGTGTGGACCCGGTTTCAACCCGGGATGGTCTGGTCCCCCACCCTACCCGGGTGGATGCGGTCCCCACCCGAGATGGTCCGGACCCCCACCCGACCCGGGTGGATGCGGTCCCCACCCGAGATGGTCCGGAAACCCCCCCCCCCCCCCCCCCTTCCTTCCCTCCGGCCTGCGTGGACTCGGTCCCCACCCGGATATGGTCCGGAACCCCCACCCCGCCCGGGTGGACCCGGTTCCCACCCGGGATGGTCCGGACCCCCACCCGACCCGGGTGGATCCGATCCTCACCCGGGATGGCACGGACCCCCCACCAGGCCTGTGTGGACCCGGTTCCCACCCAGGATGGTCCAGACCCCCACCCGCCACGGGTGGACCCGGCTCCCACCCGGGATGGTCCGGACCCCCACCCTGCCCGGGTGGACCCGGTTCCCACCCTGGATGGTCCGGACCCCCCACCCGACACGGGTGGACCCGGTTCCCACCCGGGATGGTCCGGACCCCCACCCGGCACGGGTGGACCCGGCTCCCACCCGGGATGGTCCGGACCCCCACCCTGCCCTGGTGGACCCGGTTCCCACCCTGGTGGGTCCGGTTCCCACTCGTGATGGTCTGGACCCCCACCCGGCCTGGGTGGATCCGGTTCCCACCCGGGATCGTCCGGACCCCCAACCGACCGGGGCGGATCCGGTCCCCACCCGGGATGGTCCGGACCCCCCACCCGACCCGGGTGGGTCCGGTTCCCACCCGGGATGGTCTGGACCCCCACCCGGCCTGGGTGGACCCGGTTTCAACCCGGGATGGTCCGGACCCCCCACCCCGCCCAAGTGGACCCGGTTCCCACCCGGGATGGTCCGGAACCCCCACCCAGCCTGGGTGGACCCGGTTCCCACCCGGGATGGTCCGGGCCATCACCCGACCCGGGTGGATCCGATCCTCACCCGGGACGGCAAGGACCCCCCACCAGGCCTGTGTGGACCCGGTTCCCACCCGGGATGGTCCGGACACCCACCCGGCCCGGGTGGACCCGGTTCCCACCCGGGATGGTCCGAAACCCCCACCCGACCCGGGTGGGTCCGGTTCCCACCCGGGATCGTCCGGACCCCCACCCGACCGGGGCGGATCCGGTCCCCACCCGGGTATGGTCCGGAACCCCCACCCCGCCCGGGTGGACCCGGTTCCCACCCGGGATGGTCCGGACCCCCACCCGGCCCGGGTGGACCCGGTTCCCACCCTGGATGGTCTGGACCCCCACCCGGTCTGGGTGGACCCGGTTTCAACCCGGGATGGTCCGGACCCCCCACCCCGCCCGGGTTGACCCGGTTCCCACCCGGGATGGTCCGGAACCCCCACCCCGCCCGGTTGGATCCGATCCCCACCCGGGATGGCACGGACCCCCCACCCGGCCTGCGTGGACCCGGTTCCTACCCCGGATGGTCCAGACCCCCACCCGACCCCGACCCGGGTGGGTCCCATCCCCACCCGGGATGGTCCGGACCCCCAACCGGTCTGGGTGGACCCGCTCCCCACCCTGGATGGTCCGGACCCCCCACCCCGCCCGGGTGGACCCGGTTCCCACCCGGGATGGTCCGATCCCCACCCGACCCGGGTGGATCCGATCCTCACCCGGGATGGCACGGACCCCGCACCAGGCCTGTGTGGACCCGGTTCCCACCCGGGATGGTCCGGACCCCCACCCGGCCCGGGTGGACCCGGTTCCCACCCGGGATGGTCCGGACCCCCACCCTGCCCGGGTGGACCCGGTTCCCACCCTGGATGGTCCGGACCCCCCACCCGACCCGGGTGGGTCCGGTTCCCACCCGGGATGGTCTGGACCCCCACCCGGCCTGGGTGGACCCGGTTTCAACCCGGGATGGTCCGGACCCCCCCACCCCGCCCGGGTGGACCCGGTTCCCACCCGGGATGGTCCGGAACCCCCACCCCGCCCGGTTGGATCCGATCCCCACCCGGGATGGCACGGACCCCCCACCCGGCCTGTGTGGACCCGGTTCCCACCCCGGATGGTCCGGACCCCCACCCGACCCCGACCCGGGTGGGTCCCATCCCCACCCGGGATGGTCCGGACCCCCAACCGGTCTGGGTGGACCCGGTTCCCACCCTGGATGGTCCGGACACCCACCCGGCCCGGGTGGACCTGGTTCCCACCCGGGATGGTCCGGGCCATCACCCGACCCGGGTGGATCCGATCCTCACCCGGGACGGCAAGGACCCCCCACCAGGCCTGTGTGGACCCGGTTCCCACCCGGGATGGTCCGGACACCCACCCGGCCCGGGTGGACCCGGTTCCCACCCGGGATGGTCCGAAACCCCCACCCGACCCGGGTGGGTCCGGTTCCCACCCGGGATCGTCCGGACCCCCACCCGACCGGGGAGGGGTGGGAAGAAAGAGCGGGTGGGGACGAGAAGGATGGGAGCAAAGTGGTCGGCAAGGAGTAGTGAATGGGTGGGAATGTGAAGGTTGGGCAAGGTAGTATTGCAAATCCTCTGAGAACCCCCACCCAGCCCCGGATGGCACGGACCCCGCACCAGGCCTGTGTGGACCCGGTTCCCACCCGGGATGGTCCGGACCCCCACCCGGCCCGGGTGGACCCGGTTCCCACCCGGGATGGTCCGGACCCCCACCCTGCCCGGGTGGACCCGGTTCCCACCCTGGATGGTCCGGACCCCCAACCCGACCCGGGTGGGTCCGGTTCCCACCCGGGATGGTCTGGACCCCCACCCGGCCTGGGTGGACCCGGTTTCAACCCGGGATGGTCCGGACCCCCCCCACCCCGCCCGGGTGGACCCGGTTCCCACCCGGGATGGTCCGGAACCCCCACCCCGCCCGGTTGGATCCGATCCCCACCCGGGATGGCACGGACCCCCCACCCGGCCTGTGTGGACCCGGTTCCCACCCCGGATGGTCCGGACCCCCACCCGACCCCGACCCGGGTGGGTCCCATCCCCACCCGGGATGGTCCGGACCCCCAACCGGTCTGGGTGGACCCGGTTCCCACCCTGGATGGTCCGGACACCCACCCGGCCCGGGTGGACCTGGTTCCCACCCGGGATGGCCCGGAACCCCCACCCCGCCCGGTTGGATCCGATCCCCACCCGGGATGGAACGGACCCCCCACCCGGCCTGTGTGGATCCGGTTCCCACCCCGGATGGTCTGGACCCCCACCCGACCCCGACCCGGGTGGGTCCCATCCCCACCCGGGATGTACCGGACCCCCAACCGGTCTGGGTGGACCCGCTCCCCACCCTGGATGGTCCGGACCCCTCACCCCGCCCGGGTGGACCCGGTTCCTACCCGGGATGGTCCGATCCCCACCCGACCCGGGTGGATCCGATCCTCACCCGGGATGGCACGGACCCCCTACTAGGCCTGTGTGGACCCAGTTCCCACCCGGGATGGTCCGGACCCCCACCCGGCCCGGGTGGACCCGGTTCCTATCCGGGATGGTCCGGACCCCCACCCTGCCCGGGTGGACCCGGTTCCCGCCCTGGATGGTCCGGACCCCCCACCCGACCCGGGTGGGTCCGGTTCCCACCCGGGATGGTCTGGACCCCCACCCGGCCTGGGTGGACCCGGTTTCAACCCGGGATGGACCGGACCCCCCACCCTGCCCGGGTGGACCCGGTTCCCACCCGGGGTGGTCCGGAACCCCCACCCCGCCCCGTTGGATCCGATCCCCACCTGGGATGGTCTGGACCCCCCACCCGGCCTGTGTGGACCCGGTTCCCACCCGGGATGGTCCGGTCCCCCACCCTACCCGGGTTGATGCGGTCCCCATCCAAGATGGTCCGGACCCCCACCCGACCCGGGCGGATGCGGTCCCCACCCGGGATGGTCGAGAATCCCCCCCCCCCCCCCCTTCCCTCCGGCCTCCGTGGACTCGGTTCCCACCCGGAATGTGTGGACTCGGTTCCCACCCGGGATGGTCCGAACCCCCACCTGGCCCGGGTGGATCCGATCCCCACCCGAGATGGTCCGGACCCCCACCCGGCCCGGATGGACCCTGCCAGGGACCCTGTTCCCACCCTGGATGGTCTGGGCCGGACCCCCCATCCGACCCGGATGGACCCGGTTCCCACCCGGGATGGTCCGGACCCCCCACCCGGCCCGGGTGGATCCGGTTCCCACCCGGGATGGTCCGGACCCCCCACTCGGCCCGGGTGGATCCGGTTCCCACCCGGGATGGTCCGGACCCCCCACACGACCCGGGTGGATCCGGCCAAGGTAGAACTCCTCCCTTGCACGGGCTCGGATGGACTCCGGGACCTCTTTTTCCCGGTGGAAAGGCCTGGATGACCGGGGAAAAGTGTCAGCCGTGGTGAGAACCACCTCTCTACGGGTTCACATCCATCCCATGGGTCCTTTGGACCGGCTGGAAGGGCCCAGGTGCTTCAATGAACTGGCCAAGGTCAAAATGCACCCTTTCACGGGCTCGGGTGGCCTCCGGGACCTCTTTTTCCCGGTGGAAAGGCATGGATGACCGGGGGAAAGTGTCACCCGTGGTGAGAACCACCTTTGTACGGGTTCATATCCATCCCAAGGGTCCTTTTGACCGGGTGGAATGACCCGAGCACTCCAACGAACCGGCCGAGGACGAAATCCACCCTTGCACGGGCTCGGATGACCTCGGGGACCTCCTTTTCCCGGTGGAAAGGCATGGATGACCAGGGGAAAATGTCACCCGTGGTGGGAACCACCTTTGTACGGGTTCACATCCATCCCAAGGGTCCTTTTGACCGGCTGGAATGACCCAAGCACTCCAACGAACCGGCCAAGGTCGAAATCTACCCTTGCGCGGGCTTGGATGGGCTCCGGGACCTCTTTTTCCAGGTGGAAATCCCTGGATGACCGGGGGAAAGTGTCAACCGGGGTGGGAACCACCTTTGTACGGGTTCACATCCATCCCAAGGGTCCTTTTGATCGACTGGAATGACCCAAGCACTCCAATGAACCGGCCAAGGTAGAAATCCGCCTTGCACGGGCTCGGATGGCCTCCGGATCTCCTTTTCCCGGTGGAAAGACATGTATGACAGGGGGAAAGTTTCAGCCGTAGTAGGAACCACCCTTGTACGGGTTCACATCCATCCCAAGGGTCCTTTTGACCAGCTGGAATGACCCAAGCACTCCAACGAACCGGCCTAGGTCGAAATCCACCCTTGCGCGGGCTTGGATGGGCTCCGAGACCTCCTTTTCCCGGTGGAACGGCCTGGATGACCGGGGGGAAGTGTCAACCGGGGTGGGAACTACCTTTCTACGGGTTCACATCTATCCCAACGGTCCGTTTGACCGGCTGGAATGACCCAAGCACTCCAACGAACCGGCCTAGGCCGAAATCCACCCTTGCGCGGGCTTGGATGGGCTCCTGGACCTCTTTTTCCAGGTGGAAAGCCCTGGATGACCGGGGGAAAGTGTCAACCGGGGTGGGAAGTACCTTTCTACGGGTTCGTATCCATCCCAACGGTCCTTTTGCCCGGCTGGAATGACCCGAGCACTCCAGTGAACCGAGTGGATCGGGCCCAATGTTGAAATCCACCCTTGCACGGGTTCATATCCATCCCAAAACTGCCCCAAATGATGGTAACCCAATGTAACCCGAGTGATTGGACCTGGAATAGGGTAGGGAGAGGGATAGTTTGTCCCTCCCTAGAGCTCGGGCGAGTCTTTCCAACTGCCCCAAATGATGGTAACCCAACATAATCGAGGTGATTGGCCCTGGAATAGGGTAGGGAGAGGGGTGATTTGTCCCTCTCTAGGGCCTGGTGAGTCTTTCCAATTGCCCCAAATGATGGTAACCCAACGTAATCCATGTGATTGGCCATGGAATAGCCTAAGGAGAGGGTTTTATTTCCCTCCTTATGGCCCCGGCGACTCTTTCCAGTCGCCACAAAGGATGGTAGCCCAACATAATCGAGGTGATTGGCCGTGGTATAGGGTGGGAATGTCGTTCCACTCCCCTCTCTATGGCCCTGGTATGTCATCGTTTGTGGCCCCAAATTGCGGTAACCCAATGTAATCCGAGTGATTGGCCTAGGAGCACCGAGGGAGTTCTTTGTGCCATCCATCCCCTAGGCTCTTTTGCTTGCTCCAAATGATGGTAAGCCAACGTAATCGAGGTGACTGTCCTTGGAATAGGGTGGGGTGTTGCTCCTCCCATGCATCCCTAGGGCCGTGGCAAAGTTTAATCAAAGGCCCACAATGATGGTAACCCAACGTTATCCATGTGATTGGCCGGGTAGTTAGGTGGGGGTGGCGCTATTTCATCCCTCCCTAGGATGGGGATGGTTGGATCCGGTTCCCACCCGGGATGGGTCCATCCGGTACCCATTTCGGATGGTCCGGACCCCCACCCGACCCGGGTGGATCCGGTTCCCACCCGGGATGGTCCAGAACCCCACCCGACCCGGGTGGATCCGGTTCCCACCCGGGATGGTCCGGACCCCCACCCGAACCGGGTGGACCCGGTTCCCTCCCGGGATGGTCCGGACCCCAACCCGACCCGGGTGGATCCGGTCCCCACCCGAGATGGTCCGGACCCCAACCCGACCCGGGTGGATCCGGATCCTAATGGGGTTCTTTCGGTTGCCCCGAATGACGGTAACCCAACGTAATCGGAGTGATTGGCCCTGGTTTTATGGCAGGTTGTCAATCACATCAACCGGCTCCTCTCGGGATGGTCCGGACCCCCACCCGGCCTGGGTGGATCCGGTTCCCACCCGAGATGGTCCGGACCCCCACACGACCTGGGTGGGGATCCGGTTCTCAACCGGGATGGTCCGGACCCCCACCCGACCCGGGTGGATCCGGTTCCTACCCGGGATGGTCCGGACCCCCACCCGACCCGGGTGGATCCGGTTCCCACCCGTGATAGTCCGGACCCCTACCAGACCCGGATGGGGATCCGGTTCCCACCCGGGATGGTCCGGACCCCCACCCGAACCGGGTGGATCCGGTTCCCTCCCGGGATGGTCCGGACCCCAACCCGACCCGGGTGGATCCGGTCCCCACCCGAGATGGTCCGGACCCCAACCGGACCCGGGTGGATCCGGATCCTAATAGGGTTCTTTCGGTTGCCCCGAATGACGTTAACCCAACGTAATCGGAGTGATTGGCCCTGGTTTTATGGCAGGTTGTCAATCACATCAACCGGCTCCTCTCGGGATGGTCCGGACCCCCACCCGGCCTGGGTGGATCCGGATCCCACCCGAGATGGTCCGGACCCCCACCCGACCCGGGTGGGGATCCGGTTCTCAACCGGGATGGTCCGGACCCCCACCCGACCCGGGTGGATCCGGTTCCCACCCGAGATGGTCCGGACCCCCACCCGACCCGGGTGGGGATCCGGTTCTCAACCGGGATGGTCTGGACCCCCACCCGGCCTGGGTGGACCCGGTTCCCACCCTGGATGGTCCGGACCCCCCACCCGACCTGGGTGGGTCCGGTTCCCACCCGGGATGGTCTGGACCCCCACCCGGCCTGGGTGGACCCGGTTTCAACCCGGGATGGTCCGGACCCCCACCCGACCCGGGTGGATCCGGTTCCTACCCGGGATGGTCCGGACCCCTACCCGACCCGGGTGGGGATCCGGTTCCCACCCGGGATGGTCCGGACCCCCACCCGAACCGGGTGGATCAGGTTCCCTCCCGGGATGGTCCAGACCCCAACCCGACCCGGGTGGAACCGGTTCCCACCCGGGATGGTCCGGACCCCCACACGACCTGGGTGGGGATCCGGTTCTCAACCGGGATGGTCCGGACCCCCACCCGACCCGGGTGGATCCGGTTCCTACCCGGGATGGTCCGGACCCCCACCCGACCCGGGTGGATCCGGTTCCCACCCGAGATGGTCCGGACCCCCACCCGACCCGGGTGGGGATCCGGTTCTCAACCGGGATGGTCCGGACCCCCACCCGACCCGGGTGGATCCGGTTCCCACCCGAGATGGTCCGGACCCCCACCCGACCCGGGTGGGGACCCGGTTCTCAACCGGGATGGTCTGGACCCCCACCCGGCCTGGGTGGACCCGGTTCCCACCCTGGATGGTCCGGACCCCCCACCCGACCCGGGTGGGTCCGGTTCCCACCCGGGATGGTCTGGACCCCCACCCGGCCTGGGTGGACCCGGTTTCAACCCGGGATGGTCCGGACCCCCACCCGACCCGGGTGGATCCGGTTCCTACCCGGGATGGTCCGGACCCCTACCCGACCCGGGTGGGGATCCGGTTCCCACCCGGGATGGTCCGGACCCCCACCCGAACCGGGTGGATCAGGTTCCCTCCCGGGATGGTCCGGACCCCAACCCGACCCGGGTGGATCCGGTTCCCACCCGGGATGGTCCGAACCCCCACACGACCTGGGTGGGGATCCGGTTCTCAACCGGGATGGTCCGGACCCCCACCCGACCCGGGTGGATCCGGTTCCTACCCGGGATGGTCCGGACCCCCACCTGACCCGGGTGGATCCGGTTCCCACCCGTGATGGTCCGGACCCCTACCAGACCCGGATGGGGATCCGGTTCCCACCCGGGATGGTCCGGACCCCCACCCGAACCGGGTGGATCCGGTTCCCTCCCGGGATGGTCCGGACCCCAACCCGACCCGGGTGGATCCGGTCCCCACCCGAGATGGTCCGGACCCCAACCGGACCCGGGTGGATCCGGATCCTAATAGGGTTCTTTCGGGTGCCCCGAATGACGTTAACCCAACGTAATCGGAGTGATTGGCCCTGGTTTTATGGCAGGTTGTCAATCACATCAACCGGCTCCTCTCGGGATGGTCCGGACCCCCGCCCGGCCTGGGTGGATCCGGATCCCACCCGAGATGGTCCGGACCCCCACCCGACCCGGGTGGGGATCCGGTTCTCAACCGGGATGGTCCGGACCCCCACCCGACCCGGGTGGATCCGGTTCCCACCCGAGATGGTCCGGACCCCCACCCGACCCGGGTGGGGATCCGGTTCTCAACCGGGATGGTCTGGACCCCCACCCGGCCTGGGTGGACCCGGTTCCCACCCTGGATGGTCCGGACCCCCCACCCGACCCGGGTTGGTCCGGTTCCCACCCGGGATGGTCTGGACCCCCACCCGGCCTGGGTGGACCCGGTTTCAACCCGGGATGGTCCGGACCCCCACCCGACCCGGGTGGATCCGGTTCCTACCCGGGATGGTCCGGACCCCTACCCGACCCGGGTGGGGATCCGGTTCCCACCCGGGATGGTCCGGACCCCCACCCGAACCGGGTGGATCAGGTTCCCTCCCGGGATGGTCCGGACCCCAACCCGACCCGGGTGGATCCGGTTCCCACCCGGGATGGTCCGGACCCCCACACGACCTGGGTGGGGATCCGGTTCTCAACCGGGATGGTCCGGACCCCCACCCGACCCGGGTGGATCCGGTTCCTACCCGGGATGGTCCGGACCCCCACCCGACCCGGGTGGATCCGGTTCCCACCCGTGATGGTCCGGACCCCTACCAGACCCGGATGGGGATCCGGTTCCCACCCGGGATGGTCCGGACCCCCACCCGAACCGGGTGGATCCGGTTCCCTCCCGGGATGGTCCGGACCCCAACCCGACCCGGGTGGATCCGGTCCCCACCCGAGATGGTCCGGACCCCAACCGGACCCGGGTGGATCCGGATCCTAATAGGGTTCTTTCGGTTGCCCCGAATGACGGTAACCCAACGTAATCGGAGTGATTGGCCCTGGTTTTATGGCAGGTTGTCAATCACATCAACCGGCTCCTCTCGGGATGGTCCGGACCCCCACCCGGCCTGGGTGGATCCGGATCCCACCCGAGATGGTCCGGACCCCCACCCGACCCGGGTGGGGATCCGGTTCTCAACCGGGATGGTCCGGACCCCCACCCGACCCGGGTGGATCCGGTTCCCACCCGAGATGGTCCGGACCCCCACCCGACCCGGGTGGGGATCCGGTTCTCAACCGGGATGGTCTGGACCCCCACCCGGCCTGGGTGGACCCGGTTCCCACCCTGGATGGTCCGGACCCCCCACCCGACCTGGGTGGGTCCGGTTCCCACCCGGGATGGTCTGGACCCCCACCCGGCCTGGGTGGACCCGGTTTCAACCCGGGATGGTCCGGACCCCCACCCGACCCGGGTGGATCCGGTTCCTACCCGGGATGGTCCGGACCCCTACCCGACCCGGGTGGGGATCCGGTTCCCACCCGGGATGGTCCGGACCCCCACCCGAACCGGGTGGATCAGGTTCCCTCCCGGGATGGTCCAGACCCCAACCCGACCCGGGTGGAACCGGTTCCCACCCGGGATGGTCCGGACCCCCACACGACCTGGGTGGGGATCCGGTTCTCAACCGGGATGGTCCGGACCCCCACCCGACCCGGGTGGATCCGGTTCCTACCCGGGATGGTCCGGACCCCCACCCGACCCGGGTGGATCCGGTTCCCACCCGAGATGGTCCGGACCCCCACCCGACCCGGGTGGGGATCCGGTTCTCAACCGGGATGGTCCGGACCCCCACCCGACCCGGGTGGATCCGGTTCCCACCCGAGATGGTCCGGACCCCCACCCGACCCGGGTGGGGACCCGGTTCTCAACCGGGATGGTCTGGACCCCCACCCGGCCTGGGTGGACCCGGTTCCCACCCTGGATGGTCCGGACCCCCCACCCGACCCGGGTGGGTCCGGTTCCCACCCGGGATGGTCTGGACCCCCACCCGGCCTGGGTGGACCCGGTTTCAACCCGGGATGGTCCGGACCCCCACCCGACCCGGGTGGATCCGGTTCCTACCCGGGATGGTCCGGACCCCTACCCGACCCGGGTGGGGATCCGGTTCCCACCCGGGATGGTCCGGACCCCCACCCGAACCGGGTGGATCAGGTTCCCTCCCGGGATGGTCCGGACCCCAACCCGACCCGGGTGGATCCGGTTCCCACCCGGGATGGTCCGAACCCCCACACGACCTGGGTGGGGATCCGGTTCTCAACCGGGATGGTCCGGACCCCCACCCGACCCGGGTGGATCCGGTTCCTACCCGGGATGGTCCGGACCCCCACCTGACCCGGGTGGATCCGGTTCCCACCCGTGATGGTCCGGACCCCTACCAGACCCGGATGGGGATCCGGTTCCCACCCGGGATGGTCCGGACCCCCACCCGAACCGGGTGGATCCGGTTCCCTCCCGGGATGGTCCGGACCCCAACCCGACCCGGGTGGATCCGGTCCCCACCCGAGATGGTCCGGACCCCAACCGGACCCGGGTGGATCCGGATCCTAATAGGGTTCTTTCGGGTGCCCCGAATGACGTTAACCCAACGTAATCGGAGTGATTGGCCCTGGTTTTATGGCAGGTTGTCAATCACATCAACCGGCTCCTCTCGGGATGGTCCGGACCCCCGCCCGGCCTGGGTGGATCCGGATCCCACCCGAGATGGTCCGGACCCCCACCCGACCCGGGTGGGGATCCGGTTCTCAACCGGGATGGTCCGGACCCCCACCCGACCCGGGTGGATCCGGTTCCCACCCGAGATGGTCCGGACCCCCACCCGACCCGGGTGGGGATCCGGTTCTCAACCGGGATGGTCTGGACCCCCACCCGGCCTGGGTGGACCCGGTTCCCACCCTGGATGGTCCGGACCCCCCACCCGACCCGGGTTGGTCCGGTTCCCACCCGGGATGGTCTGGACCCCCACCCGGCCTGGGTGGACCCGGTTTCAACCCGGGATGGTCCGGACCCCCACCCGACCCGGGTGGATCCGGTTCCTACCCGGGATGGTCCGGACCCCTACCCGACCCGGGTGGGGATCCGGTTCCCACCCGGGATGGTCCGGACCCCCACCCGAACCGGGTGGATCAGGTTCCCTCCCGGGATGGTCCGGACCCCAACCCGACCCGGGTGGATCCGGTTCCCACCCGGGATGGTCCGGACCCCCACACGACCTGGGTGGGGATCCGGTTCTCAACCGGGATGGTCCGGACCCCCACCCGACCCGGGTGGATCCGGTTCCTACCCGGGATGGTCCGGACCCCCACCCGACCCGGGTGGATCCGGTTCCCACCCGTGATGGTCCGGACCCCTACCAGACCCGGATGGGGATCCGGTTCCCACCCGGGATGGTCCGGACCCCCACCCGAACCGGGTGGATCCGGTTCCCTCCCGGGATGGTCCGGACCCCAACCCGACCCGGGTGGATCCGGTCCCCACCCGAGATGGTCCGGACCCCAACCGGACCCGGGTGGATCCGGATCCTAATAGGGTTCTTTCGGTTGCCCCGAATGACGTTAACCCAACGTAATCGGAGTGATTGGCCCTGGTTTTATGGCAGGTTGTCAATCACATCAACCGGCTCCTCTCGGGATGGTCCGGACCCCCACCCGGCCTGGGTGGATCCGGATCCCACCCGAGATGGTCCGGACCCCCACCCGACCCGGGTGGGGATCCGGTTCTCAACCGGGATGGTCCGGACCCCCACCCGACCCGGGTGGGGATCCGGTTCTCAACCGGGATGGTCCGGACCCCCACCCGACCCGGGTGGATCCGGTTCCTACCCGGGATGGTCCGGACCCCCACCTGACCCGGGTGGATCCGGTTCCCACCCGTGATGGTCCGGACCCCTACCAGACCCGGATGGGGATCCGGTTCCCACCCGGGATGGTCCGGACCCCCACCCGAACCGGGTGGATCCGGTTCCCTCCCGGGATGGTCCGGACCCCAACCCGACCCGGGTGGATCCGGTCCCCACCCGAGATGGTCCGGACCCCAACCGGACCCGGGTGGATCCGGATCCTAATAGGGTTCTTTCGGGTGCCCCGAATGACGTTAACCCAACGTAATCGGAGTGATTGGCCCTGGTTTTATGGCAGGTTGTCAATCACATCAACCGGCTCCTCTCGGGATGGTCCGGACCCCCGCCCGGCCTGGGTGGATCCGGATCCCACCCGAGATGGTCCGGACCCCCACCCGACCCGGGTGGGGATCCGGTTCTCAACCGGGATGGTCCGGACCCCCACCCGACCCGGGTGGATCCGGTTCCCACCCGAGATGGTCCGGACCCCCACCCGACCCGGGTGGGGATCCGGTTCTCAACCGGGATGGTCTGGACCCCCACCCGGCCTGGGTGGACCCGGTTCCCACCCTGGATGGTCCGGACCCCCCACCCGACCCGGGTTGGTCCGGTTCCCACCCGGGATGGTCTGGACCCCCACCCGGCCTGGGTGGACCCGGTTTCAACCCGGGATGGTCCGGACCCCCACCCGACCCGGGTGGATCCGGTTCCTACCCGGGATGGTCCGGACCCCTACCCGACCCGGGTGGGGATCCGGTTCCCACCCGGGATGGTCCGGACCCCCACCCGAACCGGGTGGATCAGGTTCCCTCCCGGGATGGTCCGGACCCCAACCCGACCCGGGTGGATCCGGTTCCCACCCGGGATGGTCCGGACCCCCACACGACCTGGGTGGGGATCCGGTTCTCAACCGGGATGGTCCGGACCCCCACCCGACCCGGGTGGATCCGGTTCCTACCCGGGATGGTCCGGACCCCCACCCGACCCGGGTGGATCCGGTTCCCACCCGTGATGGTCCGGACCCCTACCAGACCCGGATGGGGATCCGGTTCCCACCCGGGATGGTCCGGACCCCCACCCAAACCGGGTGGATCCGGTTCCCTCCCGGGATGGTCCGGACCCCAACCCGACCCGGGTGGATCCGGTCCCCACCCGAGATGGTCCGGACCCCAACCGGACCCGGGTGGATCCGGATCCTAATAGGGTTCTTTCGGTTGCCCCGAATGACGTTAACCCAACGTAATCGGAGTGATTGGCCCTGGTTTTATGGCAGGTTGTCAATCACATCAACCGGCTCCTCTCGGGATGGTCCGGACCCCCACCCGGCCTGGGTGGATCCGGATCCCACCCGAGATGGTCCGGACCCCCACCCGACCCGGGTGGGGATCCGGTTCTCAACCGGGATGGTCCGGACCCCCACCCGACCCGGGTGGATCCGGTTCCCACCCGAGATGGTCCGGACCCCCACCCGACCCGGGTGGGGATCCGGTTCTCAACCGGGATGGTCTGGACCCCCACCCGGCCTGGGTGGACCCGGTTCCCACCCTGGATGGTCCGGACCCCCCACCCGACCCGGGTGGGTCCGGTTCCCACCCGGGATGGTCTGGACCCCCACCCGGCCTGGGTGGACCCGGTTTCAACCCGGGATGGTCCGGACCCCCACCCGACCCGGGTGGATCCGGTTCCTACCCGGGATGGTCCGGACCCCTACCCGACCCGGGTGGGGATCCGGTTCCCACCCGGGATGGTCCGGACCCCCACCCGAACCGGGTGGATCAGGTTCCCTCCCGGGATGGGCCGGACCCCAACCCGACCCGGGTGGATCCGGTCCCCACCCGAGATGGTCCGGACCCCAACCCGACCCGGGTGGATCCGGATCCTAATAGGGTTCTTTCGGTTGCCCCGAATGACGGTAACCCAACGTAATCGGAGTGATTGGCCCTGGTTTTATGGCAGGTTGTCAATCACATCAACCGGCTCCTCTCGGGATGGTCCGGACCCCCACCCGGCCTGGGTGGATCCGGTTCCCACCCGAGATGGTCCGGACCCCCACCCGGCGGTTCTCAACCGGGATGGTTCGGACCCCCACCCGACCCGGGTGGATCCGGTTCCTACCCGGGATGGTCCGGACCCCCACCCGACCCGGGTGGATCCGGTTCCTACCCGGGATGGTCCGGACCCCTACCCGACCCGGGTGGGGATCCGGTTCCCACCCGGGATGGTCCGGACCCCCACCCGAACCGGGTGGATCCGGTTCCCTCCCGGGATGGTCCGGACCCCAACCCGACCCGGGTGGATCCGGTTCCCACCCGGGATGGTCCGGACCCCCACACGACCTGGGTGGGGATCCGGTTCTCAACCGGGATGGTCCGGACCCCCACCCGACCCGGGTGGATCCGGTTCCTACCCGGGATGGTCCGGACCCCCACCCGACCCGGGTGGATCCGGTTCCCACCCGTGATGGTCCGGACCCCTACCAGACCCGGATGGGGATCCGGTTCCCACCCGGGATGGTCCGGACCCCCACCCAAACCGGGTGGATCCGGTTCCCTCCCGGGATGGTCCGGACCCCAACCCGACCCGGGTGGATCCGGTCCCCACCCGAGATGGTCCGGACCCCAACCGGACCCGGGTGGATCCGGATCCTAATAGGGTTCTTTCGGTTGCCCCGAATGACGTTAACCCAACGTAATCGGAGTGATTGGCCCTGGTTTTATGGCAGGTTGTCAATCACATCAACCGGCTCCTCTCGGGATGGTCCGGACCCCCACCCGGCCTGGGTGGATCCGGATCCCACCCGAGATGGTCCGGACCCCCACCCGACCCGGGTGGGGATCCGGTTCTCAACCGGGATGGTCCGGACCCCCACCCGACCCGGGTGGATCCGGTTCCCACCCGAGATGGTCCGGACCCCCACCCGACCCGGGTGGGGATCCGGTTCTCAACCGGGATGGTCTGGACCCCCACCCGGCCTGGGTGGACCCGGTTCCCACCCTGGATGGTCCGGACCCCCCACCCGACCCGGGTGGGTCCGGTTCCCACCCGGGATGGTCTGGACCCCCACCCGGCCTGGGTGGACCCGGTTTCAACCCGGGATGGTCCGGACCCCCACCCGACCCGGGTGGATCCGGTTCCTACCCGGGATGGTCCGGACCCCTACCCGACCCGGGTGGGGATCCGGTTCCCACCCGGGATGGTCCGGACCCCCACCCGAACCGGGTGGATCAGGTTCCCTCCCGGGATGGGCCGGACCCCAACCCGACCCGGGTGGATCCGGTCCCCACCCGAGATGGTCCGGACCCCAACCCGACCCGGGTGGATCCGGATCCTAATAGGGTTCTTTCGGTTGCCCCGAATGACGGTAACCCAACGTAATCGGAGTGATTGGCCCTGGTTTTATGGCAGGTTGTCAATCACATCAACCGGCTCCTCTCGGGATGGTCCGGACCCCCACCCGGCCTGGGTGGATCCGGTTCCCACCCGAGATGGTCCGGACCCCCACCCGGCGGTTCTCAACCGGGATGGTTCGGACCCCCACCCGACCCGGGTGGATCCGGTTCCTACCCGGGATGGTCCAGACCCCCACCCGACCCGGGTGGATCCGGTTCCTACCCGGGATGGTCCGGACCCCTACCCGACCCGTGTGGGGATCCGGTTCCCACCCGGGATGGTCCGGACCCCCACCCGAACCGGGTGGATCCGGTTCCCTCCCGGGATGGTCCGGACCCCAACCCGACCCGGGTGGATCCGGTCCCCACCCGAGATGGTCCGGACCCCAACCCGACCCGGGTGGATCCGGATCCTAATAGGGTTCTTTCGGTTGCCCCGAATGACGGTAACCCAACGTAATCGGAGTGATTGGCCCTGGTTTTATGGCAGGTTGTCAATCACATCAACCGGCTCCTCTCGGGATGGTCCGGACCCCCACCCGGCATGGGTGGATCCGGTTCCCACCCGAGATGGTCCGGACCCCCACCCGGCGGTTCTCAACCGGGATGGTCCGGACCCCACCCGGCCTGGTTGGATCCGGTTCCGTCCCAGCATGGTCCGGACCCCCCCACCCGGCCTCGGTGGATCCGGTTCCGTCCCGGCATGGTCCGGACCCCCACCCGGCCTGGTTGGATCCGGTTCCGTCCCAGCATGGTCCGGACCCCCCACCCGGCCTCGGTGGATCCGGTTCCGTCCCGGCATGGTCCGGACCCCCACCCGGCCTGGTTGGATCCGGTTCCCACCCGGGATGGTCCGGACCCCCACCCCCGATCAGGGTGGGTCCGGTTCCCACCCGGGTTGGTCCGGACCCCCATCCAGCCTGGGTGGATCCGGATAGCACCCAGGATGGTCCGGACCTCCACCCGGCCGTTCGATTCAAGATCGCCCCAAAATGATGGTAAGCCAACGTGATCCAGGTGATTGGCCTTGGGGTGGGATGGGGTGTTGTTCGTCTCATTCATCCTTGGGGCCATGGTAAACTTTACCAGAGGCCCCAAATGATGGTAAGCCAACGTGATCCAGGTGATTGGCCGAGGAGTGCGGTGGGGGGGGCTTGCGCCTTTTTTATCCCTCCCTAGGACTTGGGCTGGGTGGATTCGGTTCCCAACCGGGCTGGGTCCATCCTGTCCCCCTTTTGGATGGTCCGGACCCCCACCCCCTATCCTGGGTGGATCCGGTTCCCACCTGAGATGGTCCGGACCCCCACCCCGCCTCGGTGGATCCGGTTCCCACCCGGGATGGTCCGGACCCCCACCCGGCCTGGGTGGATCCGGTTCCCACCCGGGATGGTCCGGACCCCCCAATCGGAACTGGATGGGTTCCCTTTAGTGTGGGACTTTTGGAACAACGGTAACCCAACGTTATCCGGGTGATTGGGCTGGGAATGGGCTGGGGGCAGGTGCATTTTATGCTTGCCTGCTGAAGTGGCGCATTCGATCATATAATGGTAAGCCAACGTGATCCGGGAGATTGTGTTACGTGTGAAGTGTGACGGTCTAGCTTTGTCCAAGCCGTCGGCTCCACCGTTTATTGCTAGCTGTAAACGTCGGTAACCCAATGTAATCCATGTGATTGAACTCGGCGCATGCCAGACTGTTTTGTTTCTACTCCACTGGTCCTGCATGTTGTGCAAATTTTAAAAAATTTGGTAAGCCAAGGTGATCCCGTTACTTTCTGTAGTTATATCACGTGGAAGAGGAGGTAAAGGACCCTCTCCACAAAGGCCCGGTGGTTTACCCAGGTAATCCGTCGAGCCTTCGAGACCCATCGATTCACCACATCGGTCCGCGTTTGACGTGGACCGGGACGCCCGGACTTTTTGTGTGCTTCGACACTCTTCGGAGGGTTGGCGTGCACTTTGACCCCCAGAGGCAGGGGGCGGGACGTACTTGTGGAGAGGAGGGCCATCTGGGAGGCGGGGGCTCTGGCTAAAATTCAATGCAGAGACCCCGCCTCTTGCTAAAACTCAATGGGCAACGGGAAACCGTTGCAGGTTGGCAAGCTCAACTACCCTGGACCCTCCGCGGAAGGCGACGGGAGCCCTGTACGGGGCAACCGGAGTCGACCAAGGGGGCACGGGGAAGATGGTGTGCCTCTCGGGCCGGAGGCAAACCAGGTCGATTGAGGGACAGCAAAGCCTCGTTTTTAACGGGGCCGAGCGGGGACCTCGGCCTGGAGGGAGGGACGGAACACAGCCGCCTCCGTGCGGGTGGCGTTGTCGTCCCGCCGCGGGCAGGCCGCCGCGGCAGACGGGAAAGAATCGAGGGATGGCTGCCACCTTGGGGCCAATCCATCACACCCAGCTTTGGGTACCCGGGATAGAGGCCCGGAGCCTTCCGCCAGAGGCTCTGGGCCGAAAATGGGAAGAGATGACGGCA
>CANIUD010000357.1:10000-27500 GCA_947470075.1 Closterium sp. Yama58-4 | reverse complement strand
TCTGGGCGGGGAACCGGATCGTTCCGGTCGTCCTGGTGGGGAAACGGACCGACCGGACCATCCGGATGGGGATCCGGACCAACCGGGCGGGGAACCGGTTCATCCGGATGGTCCGGGTGGGGAGCCGGATGAACCGGATCCGGCGTATCGACCGGACCGAGGCCGGGTGGGGTACCGAATTGGAACCAGATCAACCGGGCCGGACCGTGTCATGCGGGTGGAAAACCGTTTCGACCGGGTCATCCGGGTCGGGAACCAGATCATCGGGGTCACCCGGGTGGGGACCCTGATCCATCCGGACCATCCGGGTGAGAAACCGGACCCATCCGGGCCATCCCGGTGGGGAACCGGACCCATCCGGGCCATCCCGGTGGGTCGGATGGACCGGATCGGTCGGTCGAACGACCCGGGCCGGAAAACCGGATCCCTTGGGTCACCACCTCGATTTCGGCCTGGTTCCTTCGTGGGCTCTAGGGTGGGTGCGGGCCGTTGCACGGGCCCCTACCTTCCCTAGAGCCCTTTTTTTTTTTTTTTTTTGGTCACGCCCTCGGTTTCGACCGGGGTCCTTTTAGGCTTTTAGGGCTCTAGGGTGGGTGTGGGTCCTTGTTAGGGCCCCTGCCCTCCCTAGAGCCCTTTTTCCTTTTGGTCACCACCTTCGGTTCTCGACCGAGATCCTTTCCGGTCCCAAGAGACATTTTTTTTTTCAATGTTTTGGATGCGCCCACGGTTTCGGTTTTGGGTCCTTTGAGGGCTCTAGGTGGGTGTGGGTGTGGGTGTGGTTCCCACCAGGGATGGTCCGGGACCCCACCCGACCCCGACCCGGGTGGGTCCCATCCCCACCCGGGATGGTCTGGACCCCCACCCGGCCTGTGTGGACCCGGTTTCAACCCGGGATGGTCTGGTCCCCCACCCTACCCGGGTGGATGCGGTCCCCACCCGAGATGGTCCGGACCCCCACCCGACCCGGGTGGATGCGGTCCCCACCCGAGATGGTCCGGAAACCCCCCCCCCCCCCCCCTTCCTTCCCTCCGGCCTGCGTGGACTCGGTCCCCACCCGGATATGGTCCGGAACCCCCACCCCGCCCGGGTGGACCCGGTTCCCACCCGGGATGGTCCGGACCCCCACCCGACCCGGGTGGATCCGATCCTCACCCGGGATGGCACGGACCCCCCACCAGGCCTGTGTGGACCCGGTTCCCACCCAGGATGGTCCAGACCCCCACCCGCCACGGGTGGACCCGGCTCCCACCCGGGATGGTCCGGACCCCCACCCTGCCCGGGTGGACCCGGTTCCCACCCTGGATGGTCCGGACCCCCCACCCGACACGGGTGGACCCGGTTCCCACCCGGGATGGTCCGGACCCCCACCCGGCACGGGTGGACCCGGCTCCCACCCGGGATGGTCCGGACCCCCACCCTGCCCTGGTGGACCCGGTTCCCACCCTGGTGGGTCCGGTTCCCACTCGTGATGGTCTGGACCCCCACCCGGCCTGGGTGGATCCGGTTCCCACCCGGGATCGTCCGGACCCCCAACCGACCGGGGCGGATCCGGTCCCCACCCGGGATGGTCCGGACCCCCCACCCGACCCGGGTGGGTCCGGTTCCCACCCGGGATGGTCTGGACCCCCACCCGGCCTGGGTGGACCCGGTTTCAACCCGGGATGGTCCGGACCCCCCACCCCGCCCAAGTGGACCCGGTTCCCACCCGGGATGGTCCGGAACCCCCACCCAGCCTGGGTGGACCCGGTTCCCACCCGGGATGGTCCGGGCCATCACCCGACCCGGGTGGATCCGATCCTCACCCGGGACGGCAAGGACCCCCCACCAGGCCTGTGTGGACCCGGTTCCCACCCGGGATGGTCCGGACACCCACCCGGCCCGGGTGGACCCGGTTCCCACCCGGGATGGTCCGAAACCCCCACCCGACCCGGGTGGGTCCGGTTCCCACCCGGGATCGTCCGGACCCCCACCCGACCGGGGCGGATCCGGTCCCCACCCGGGTATGGTCCGGAACCCCCACCCCGCCCGGGTGGACCCGGTTCCCACCCGGGATGGTCCGGACCCCCACCCGGCCCGGGTGGACCCGGTTCCCACCCTGGATGGTCTGGACCCCCACCCGGTCTGGGTGGACCCGGTTTCAACCCGGGATGGTCCGGACCCCCCACCCCGCCCGGGTTGACCCGGTTCCCACCCGGGATGGTCCGGAACCCCCACCCCGCCCGGTTGGATCCGATCCCCACCCGGGATGGCACGGACCCCCCACCCGGCCTGCGTGGACCCGGTTCCTACCCCGGATGGTCCAGACCCCCACCCGACCCCGACCCGGGTGGGTCCCATCCCCACCCGGGATGGTCCGGACCCCCAACCGGTCTGGGTGGACCCGCTCCCCACCCTGGATGGTCCGGACCCCCCACCCCGCCCGGGTGGACCCGGTTCCCACCCGGGATGGTCCGATCCCCACCCGACCCGGGTGGATCCGATCCTCACCCGGGATGGCACGGACCCCGCACCAGGCCTGTGTGGACCCGGTTCCCACCCGGGATGGTCCGGACCCCCACCCGGCCCGGGTGGACCCGGTTCCCACCCGGGATGGTCCGGACCCCCACCCTGCCCGGGTGGACCCGGTTCCCACCCTGGATGGTCCGGACCCCCCACCCGACCCGGGTGGGTCCGGTTCCCACCCGGGATGGTCTGGACCCCCACCCGGCCTGGGTGGACCCGGTTTCAACCCGGGATGGTCCGGACCCCCCCACCCCGCCCGGGTGGACCCGGTTCCCACCCGGGATGGTCCGGAACCCCCACCCCGCCCGGTTGGATCCGATCCCCACCCGGGATGGCACGGACCCCCCACCCGGCCTGTGTGGACCCGGTTCCCACCCCGGATGGTCCGGACCCCCACCCGACCCCGACCCGGGTGGGTCCCATCCCCACCCGGGATGGTCCGGACCCCCAACCGGTCTGGGTGGACCCGGTTCCCACCCTGGATGGTCCGGACACCCACCCGGCCCGGGTGGACCTGGTTCCCACCCGGGATGGTCCGGGCCATCACCCGACCCGGGTGGATCCGATCCTCACCCGGGACGGCAAGGACCCCCCACCAGGCCTGTGTGGACCCGGTTCCCACCCGGGATGGTCCGGACACCCACCCGGCCCGGGTGGACCCGGTTCCCACCCGGGATGGTCCGAAACCCCCACCCGACCCGGGTGGGTCCGGTTCCCACCCGGGATCGTCCGGACCCCCACCCGACCGGGGAGGGGTGGGAAGAAAGAGCGGGTGGGGACGAGAAGGATGGGAGCAAAGTGGTCGGCAAGGAGTAGTGAATGGGTGGGAATGTGAAGGTTGGGCAAGGTAGTATTGCAAATCCTCTGAGAACCCCCACCCAGCCCCGGATGGCACGGACCCCGCACCAGGCCTGTGTGGACCCGGTTCCCACCCGGGATGGTCCGGACCCCCACCCGGCCCGGGTGGACCCGGTTCCCACCCGGGATGGTCCGGACCCCCACCCTGCCCGGGTGGACCCGGTTCCCACCCTGGATGGTCCGGACCCCCAACCCGACCCGGGTGGGTCCGGTTCCCACCCGGGATGGTCTGGACCCCCACCCGGCCTGGGTGGACCCGGTTTCAACCCGGGATGGTCCGGACCCCCCCCACCCCGCCCGGGTGGACCCGGTTCCCACCCGGGATGGTCCGGAACCCCCACCCCGCCCGGTTGGATCCGATCCCCACCCGGGATGGCACGGACCCCCCACCCGGCCTGTGTGGACCCGGTTCCCACCCCGGATGGTCCGGACCCCCACCCGACCCCGACCCGGGTGGGTCCCATCCCCACCCGGGATGGTCCGGACCCCCAACCGGTCTGGGTGGACCCGGTTCCCACCCTGGATGGTCCGGACACCCACCCGGCCCGGGTGGACCTGGTTCCCACCCGGGATGGCCCGGAACCCCCACCCCGCCCGGTTGGATCCGATCCCCACCCGGGATGGAACGGACCCCCCACCCGGCCTGTGTGGATCCGGTTCCCACCCCGGATGGTCTGGACCCCCACCCGACCCCGACCCGGGTGGGTCCCATCCCCACCCGGGATGTACCGGACCCCCAACCGGTCTGGGTGGACCCGCTCCCCACCCTGGATGGTCCGGACCCCTCACCCCGCCCGGGTGGACCCGGTTCCTACCCGGGATGGTCCGATCCCCACCCGACCCGGGTGGATCCGATCCTCACCCGGGATGGCACGGACCCCCTACTAGGCCTGTGTGGACCCAGTTCCCACCCGGGATGGTCCGGACCCCCACCCGGCCCGGGTGGACCCGGTTCCTATCCGGGATGGTCCGGACCCCCACCCTGCCCGGGTGGACCCGGTTCCCGCCCTGGATGGTCCGGACCCCCCACCCGACCCGGGTGGGTCCGGTTCCCACCCGGGATGGTCTGGACCCCCACCCGGCCTGGGTGGACCCGGTTTCAACCCGGGATGGACCGGACCCCCCACCCTGCCCGGGTGGACCCGGTTCCCACCCGGGGTGGTCCGGAACCCCCACCCCGCCCCGTTGGATCCGATCCCCACCTGGGATGGTCTGGACCCCCCACCCGGCCTGTGTGGACCCGGTTCCCACCCGGGATGGTCCGGTCCCCCACCCTACCCGGGTTGATGCGGTCCCCATCCAAGATGGTCCGGACCCCCACCCGACCCGGGCGGATGCGGTCCCCACCCGGGATGGTCGAGAATCCCCCCCCCCCCCCCCTTCCCTCCGGCCTCCGTGGACTCGGTTCCCACCCGGAATGTGTGGACTCGGTTCCCACCCGGGATGGTCCGAACCCCCACCTGGCCCGGGTGGATCCGATCCCCACCCGAGATGGTCCGGACCCCCACCCGGCCCGGATGGACCCTGCCAGGGACCCTGTTCCCACCCTGGATGGTCTGGGCCGGACCCCCCATCCGACCCGGATGGACCCGGTTCCCACCCGGGATGGTCCGGACCCCCCACCCGGCCCGGGTGGATCCGGTTCCCACCCGGGATGGTCCGGACCCCCCACTCGGCCCGGGTGGATCCGGTTCCCACCCGGGATGGTCCGGACCCCCCACACGACCCGGGTGGATCCGGCCAAGGTAGAACTCCTCCCTTGCACGGGCTCGGATGGACTCCGGGACCTCTTTTTCCCGGTGGAAAGGCCTGGATGACCGGGGAAAAGTGTCAGCCGTGGTGAGAACCACCTCTCTACGGGTTCACATCCATCCCATGGGTCCTTTGGACCGGCTGGAAGGGCCCAGGTGCTTCAATGAACTGGCCAAGGTCAAAATGCACCCTTTCACGGGCTCGGGTGGCCTCCGGGACCTCTTTTTCCCGGTGGAAAGGCATGGATGACCGGGGGAAAGTGTCACCCGTGGTGAGAACCACCTTTGTACGGGTTCATATCCATCCCAAGGGTCCTTTTGACCGGGTGGAATGACCCGAGCACTCCAACGAACCGGCCGAGGACGAAATCCACCCTTGCACGGGCTCGGATGACCTCGGGGACCTCCTTTTCCCGGTGGAAAGGCATGGATGACCAGGGGAAAATGTCACCCGTGGTGGGAACCACCTTTGTACGGGTTCACATCCATCCCAAGGGTCCTTTTGACCGGCTGGAATGACCCAAGCACTCCAACGAACCGGCCAAGGTCGAAATCTACCCTTGCGCGGGCTTGGATGGGCTCCGGGACCTCTTTTTCCAGGTGGAAATCCCTGGATGACCGGGGGAAAGTGTCAACCGGGGTGGGAACCACCTTTGTACGGGTTCACATCCATCCCAAGGGTCCTTTTGATCGACTGGAATGACCCAAGCACTCCAATGAACCGGCCAAGGTAGAAATCCGCCTTGCACGGGCTCGGATGGCCTCCGGATCTCCTTTTCCCGGTGGAAAGACATGTATGACAGGGGGAAAGTTTCAGCCGTAGTAGGAACCACCCTTGTACGGGTTCACATCCATCCCAAGGGTCCTTTTGACCAGCTGGAATGACCCAAGCACTCCAACGAACCGGCCTAGGTCGAAATCCACCCTTGCGCGGGCTTGGATGGGCTCCGAGACCTCCTTTTCCCGGTGGAACGGCCTGGATGACCGGGGGGAAGTGTCAACCGGGGTGGGAACTACCTTTCTACGGGTTCACATCTATCCCAACGGTCCGTTTGACCGGCTGGAATGACCCAAGCACTCCAACGAACCGGCCTAGGCCGAAATCCACCCTTGCGCGGGCTTGGATGGGCTCCTGGACCTCTTTTTCCAGGTGGAAAGCCCTGGATGACCGGGGGAAAGTGTCAACCGGGGTGGGAAGTACCTTTCTACGGGTTCGTATCCATCCCAACGGTCCTTTTGCCCGGCTGGAATGACCCGAGCACTCCAGTGAACCGAGTGGATCGGGCCCAATGTTGAAATCCACCCTTGCACGGGTTCATATCCATCCCAAAACTGCCCCAAATGATGGTAACCCAATGTAACCCGAGTGATTGGACCTGGAATAGGGTAGGGAGAGGGATAGTTTGTCCCTCCCTAGAGCTCGGGCGAGTCTTTCCAACTGCCCCAAATGATGGTAACCCAACATAATCGAGGTGATTGGCCCTGGAATAGGGTAGGGAGAGGGGTGATTTGTCCCTCTCTAGGGCCTGGTGAGTCTTTCCAATTGCCCCAAATGATGGTAACCCAACGTAATCCATGTGATTGGCCATGGAATAGCCTAAGGAGAGGGTTTTATTTCCCTCCTTATGGCCCCGGCGACTCTTTCCAGTCGCCACAAAGGATGGTAGCCCAACATAATCGAGGTGATTGGCCGTGGTATAGGGTGGGAATGTCGTTCCACTCCCCTCTCTATGGCCCTGGTATGTCATCGTTTGTGGCCCCAAATTGCGGTAACCCAATGTAATCCGAGTGATTGGCCTAGGAGCACCGAGGGAGTTCTTTGTGCCATCCATCCCCTAGGCTCTTTTGCTTGCTCCAAATGATGGTAAGCCAACGTAATCGAGGTGACTGTCCTTGGAATAGGGTGGGGTGTTGCTCCTCCCATGCATCCCTAGGGCCGTGGCAAAGTTTAATCAAAGGCCCACAATGATGGTAACCCAACGTTATCCATGTGATTGGCCGGGTAGTTAGGTGGGGGTGGCGCTATTTCATCCCTCCCTAGGATGGGGATGGTTGGATCCGGTTCCCACCCGGGATGGGTCCATCCGGTACCCATTTCGGATGGTCCGGACCCCCACCCGACCCGGGTGGATCCGGTTCCCACCCGGGATGGTCCAGAACCCCACCCGACCCGGGTGGATCCGGTTCCCACCCGGGATGGTCCGGACCCCCACCCGAACCGGGTGGACCCGGTTCCCTCCCGGGATGGTCCGGACCCCAACCCGACCCGGGTGGATCCGGTCCCCACCCGAGATGGTCCGGACCCCAACCCGACCCGGGTGGATCCGGATCCTAATGGGGTTCTTTCGGTTGCCCCGAATGACGGTAACCCAACGTAATCGGAGTGATTGGCCCTGGTTTTATGGCAGGTTGTCAATCACATCAACCGGCTCCTCTCGGGATGGTCCGGACCCCCACCCGGCCTGGGTGGATCCGGTTCCCACCCGAGATGGTCCGGACCCCCACACGACCTGGGTGGGGATCCGGTTCTCAACCGGGATGGTCCGGACCCCCACCCGACCCGGGTGGATCCGGTTCCTACCCGGGATGGTCCGGACCCCCACCCGACCCGGGTGGATCCGGTTCCCACCCGTGATAGTCCGGACCCCTACCAGACCCGGATGGGGATCCGGTTCCCACCCGGGATGGTCCGGACCCCCACCCGAACCGGGTGGATCCGGTTCCCTCCCGGGATGGTCCGGACCCCAACCCGACCCGGGTGGATCCGGTCCCCACCCGAGATGGTCCGGACCCCAACCGGACCCGGGTGGATCCGGATCCTAATAGGGTTCTTTCGGTTGCCCCGAATGACGTTAACCCAACGTAATCGGAGTGATTGGCCCTGGTTTTATGGCAGGTTGTCAATCACATCAACCGGCTCCTCTCGGGATGGTCCGGACCCCCACCCGGCCTGGGTGGATCCGGATCCCACCCGAGATGGTCCGGACCCCCACCCGACCCGGGTGGGGATCCGGTTCTCAACCGGGATGGTCCGGACCCCCACCCGACCCGGGTGGATCCGGTTCCCACCCGAGATGGTCCGGACCCCCACCCGACCCGGGTGGGGATCCGGTTCTCAACCGGGATGGTCTGGACCCCCACCCGGCCTGGGTGGACCCGGTTCCCACCCTGGATGGTCCGGACCCCCCACCCGACCTGGGTGGGTCCGGTTCCCACCCGGGATGGTCTGGACCCCCACCCGGCCTGGGTGGACCCGGTTTCAACCCGGGATGGTCCGGACCCCCACCCGACCCGGGTGGATCCGGTTCCTACCCGGGATGGTCCGGACCCCTACCCGACCCGGGTGGGGATCCGGTTCCCACCCGGGATGGTCCGGACCCCCACCCGAACCGGGTGGATCAGGTTCCCTCCCGGGATGGTCCAGACCCCAACCCGACCCGGGTGGAACCGGTTCCCACCCGGGATGGTCCGGACCCCCACACGACCTGGGTGGGGATCCGGTTCTCAACCGGGATGGTCCGGACCCCCACCCGACCCGGGTGGATCCGGTTCCTACCCGGGATGGTCCGGACCCCCACCCGACCCGGGTGGATCCGGTTCCCACCCGAGATGGTCCGGACCCCCACCCGACCCGGGTGGGGATCCGGTTCTCAACCGGGATGGTCCGGACCCCCACCCGACCCGGGTGGATCCGGTTCCCACCCGAGATGGTCCGGACCCCCACCCGACCCGGGTGGGGACCCGGTTCTCAACCGGGATGGTCTGGACCCCCACCCGGCCTGGGTGGACCCGGTTCCCACCCTGGATGGTCCGGACCCCCCACCCGACCCGGGTGGGTCCGGTTCCCACCCGGGATGGTCTGGACCCCCACCCGGCCTGGGTGGACCCGGTTTCAACCCGGGATGGTCCGGACCCCCACCCGACCCGGGTGGATCCGGTTCCTACCCGGGATGGTCCGGACCCCTACCCGACCCGGGTGGGGATCCGGTTCCCACCCGGGATGGTCCGGACCCCCACCCGAACCGGGTGGATCAGGTTCCCTCCCGGGATGGTCCGGACCCCAACCCGACCCGGGTGGATCCGGTTCCCACCCGGGATGGTCCGAACCCCCACACGACCTGGGTGGGGATCCGGTTCTCAACCGGGATGGTCCGGACCCCCACCCGACCCGGGTGGATCCGGTTCCTACCCGGGATGGTCCGGACCCCCACCTGACCCGGGTGGATCCGGTTCCCACCCGTGATGGTCCGGACCCCTACCAGACCCGGATGGGGATCCGGTTCCCACCCGGGATGGTCCGGACCCCCACCCGAACCGGGTGGATCCGGTTCCCTCCCGGGATGGTCCGGACCCCAACCCGACCCGGGTGGATCCGGTCCCCACCCGAGATGGTCCGGACCCCAACCGGACCCGGGTGGATCCGGATCCTAATAGGGTTCTTTCGGGTGCCCCGAATGACGTTAACCCAACGTAATCGGAGTGATTGGCCCTGGTTTTATGGCAGGTTGTCAATCACATCAACCGGCTCCTCTCGGGATGGTCCGGACCCCCGCCCGGCCTGGGTGGATCCGGATCCCACCCGAGATGGTCCGGACCCCCACCCGACCCGGGTGGGGATCCGGTTCTCAACCGGGATGGTCCGGACCCCCACCCGACCCGGGTGGATCCGGTTCCCACCCGAGATGGTCCGGACCCCCACCCGACCCGGGTGGGGATCCGGTTCTCAACCGGGATGGTCTGGACCCCCACCCGGCCTGGGTGGACCCGGTTCCCACCCTGGATGGTCCGGACCCCCCACCCGACCCGGGTTGGTCCGGTTCCCACCCGGGATGGTCTGGACCCCCACCCGGCCTGGGTGGACCCGGTTTCAACCCGGGATGGTCCGGACCCCCACCCGACCCGGGTGGATCCGGTTCCTACCCGGGATGGTCCGGACCCCTACCCGACCCGGGTGGGGATCCGGTTCCCACCCGGGATGGTCCGGACCCCCACCCGAACCGGGTGGATCAGGTTCCCTCCCGGGATGGTCCGGACCCCAACCCGACCCGGGTGGATCCGGTTCCCACCCGGGATGGTCCGGACCCCCACACGACCTGGGTGGGGATCCGGTTCTCAACCGGGATGGTCCGGACCCCCACCCGACCCGGGTGGATCCGGTTCCTACCCGGGATGGTCCGGACCCCCACCCGACCCGGGTGGATCCGGTTCCCACCCGTGATGGTCCGGACCCCTACCAGACCCGGATGGGGATCCGGTTCCCACCCGGGATGGTCCGGACCCCCACCCGAACCGGGTGGATCCGGTTCCCTCCCGGGATGGTCCGGACCCCAACCCGACCCGGGTGGATCCGGTCCCCACCCGAGATGGTCCGGACCCCAACCGGACCCGGGTGGATCCGGATCCTAATAGGGTTCTTTCGGTTGCCCCGAATGACGGTAACCCAACGTAATCGGAGTGATTGGCCCTGGTTTTATGGCAGGTTGTCAATCACATCAACCGGCTCCTCTCGGGATGGTCCGGACCCCCACCCGGCCTGGGTGGATCCGGATCCCACCCGAGATGGTCCGGACCCCCACCCGACCCGGGTGGGGATCCGGTTCTCAACCGGGATGGTCCGGACCCCCACCCGACCCGGGTGGATCCGGTTCCCACCCGAGATGGTCCGGACCCCCACCCGACCCGGGTGGGGATCCGGTTCTCAACCGGGATGGTCTGGACCCCCACCCGGCCTGGGTGGACCCGGTTCCCACCCTGGATGGTCCGGACCCCCCACCCGACCTGGGTGGGTCCGGTTCCCACCCGGGATGGTCTGGACCCCCACCCGGCCTGGGTGGACCCGGTTTCAACCCGGGATGGTCCGGACCCCCACCCGACCCGGGTGGATCCGGTTCCTACCCGGGATGGTCCGGACCCCTACCCGACCCGGGTGGGGATCCGGTTCCCACCCGGGATGGTCCGGACCCCCACCCGAACCGGGTGGATCAGGTTCCCTCCCGGGATGGTCCAGACCCCAACCCGACCCGGGTGGAACCGGTTCCCACCCGGGATGGTCCGGACCCCCACACGACCTGGGTGGGGATCCGGTTCTCAACCGGGATGGTCCGGACCCCCACCCGACCCGGGTGGATCCGGTTCCTACCCGGGATGGTCCGGACCCCCACCCGACCCGGGTGGATCCGGTTCCCACCCGAGATGGTCCGGACCCCCACCCGACCCGGGTGGGGATCCGGTTCTCAACCGGGATGGTCCGGACCCCCACCCGACCCGGGTGGATCCGGTTCCCACCCGAGATGGTCCGGACCCCCACCCGACCCGGGTGGGGACCCGGTTCTCAACCGGGATGGTCTGGACCCCCACCCGGCCTGGGTGGACCCGGTTCCCACCCTGGATGGTCCGGACCCCCCACCCGACCCGGGTGGGTCCGGTTCCCACCCGGGATGGTCTGGACCCCCACCCGGCCTGGGTGGACCCGGTTTCAACCCGGGATGGTCCGGACCCCCACCCGACCCGGGTGGATCCGGTTCCTACCCGGGATGGTCCGGACCCCTACCCGACCCGGGTGGGGATCCGGTTCCCACCCGGGATGGTCCGGACCCCCACCCGAACCGGGTGGATCAGGTTCCCTCCCGGGATGGTCCGGACCCCAACCCGACCCGGGTGGATCCGGTTCCCACCCGGGATGGTCCGAACCCCCACACGACCTGGGTGGGGATCCGGTTCTCAACCGGGATGGTCCGGACCCCCACCCGACCCGGGTGGATCCGGTTCCTACCCGGGATGGTCCGGACCCCCACCTGACCCGGGTGGATCCGGTTCCCACCCGTGATGGTCCGGACCCCTACCAGACCCGGATGGGGATCCGGTTCCCACCCGGGATGGTCCGGACCCCCACCCGAACCGGGTGGATCCGGTTCCCTCCCGGGATGGTCCGGACCCCAACCCGACCCGGGTGGATCCGGTCCCCACCCGAGATGGTCCGGACCCCAACCGGACCCGGGTGGATCCGGATCCTAATAGGGTTCTTTCGGGTGCCCCGAATGACGTTAACCCAACGTAATCGGAGTGATTGGCCCTGGTTTTATGGCAGGTTGTCAATCACATCAACCGGCTCCTCTCGGGATGGTCCGGACCCCCGCCCGGCCTGGGTGGATCCGGATCCCACCCGAGATGGTCCGGACCCCCACCCGACCCGGGTGGGGATCCGGTTCTCAACCGGGATGGTCCGGACCCCCACCCGACCCGGGTGGATCCGGTTCCCACCCGAGATGGTCCGGACCCCCACCCGACCCGGGTGGGGATCCGGTTCTCAACCGGGATGGTCTGGACCCCCACCCGGCCTGGGTGGACCCGGTTCCCACCCTGGATGGTCCGGACCCCCCACCCGACCCGGGTTGGTCCGGTTCCCACCCGGGATGGTCTGGACCCCCACCCGGCCTGGGTGGACCCGGTTTCAACCCGGGATGGTCCGGACCCCCACCCGACCCGGGTGGATCCGGTTCCTACCCGGGATGGTCCGGACCCCTACCCGACCCGGGTGGGGATCCGGTTCCCACCCGGGATGGTCCGGACCCCCACCCGAACCGGGTGGATCAGGTTCCCTCCCGGGATGGTCCGGACCCCAACCCGACCCGGGTGGATCCGGTTCCCACCCGGGATGGTCCGGACCCCCACACGACCTGGGTGGGGATCCGGTTCTCAACCGGGATGGTCCGGACCCCCACCCGACCCGGGTGGATCCGGTTCCTACCCGGGATGGTCCGGACCCCCACCCGACCCGGGTGGATCCGGTTCCCACCCGTGATGGTCCGGACCCCTACCAGACCCGGATGGGGATCCGGTTCCCACCCGGGATGGTCCGGACCCCCACCCGAACCGGGTGGATCCGGTTCCCTCCCGGGATGGTCCGGACCCCAACCCGACCCGGGTGGATCCGGTCCCCACCCGAGATGGTCCGGACCCCAACCGGACCCGGGTGGATCCGGATCCTAATAGGGTTCTTTCGGTTGCCCCGAATGACGTTAACCCAACGTAATCGGAGTGATTGGCCCTGGTTTTATGGCAGGTTGTCAATCACATCAACCGGCTCCTCTCGGGATGGTCCGGACCCCCACCCGGCCTGGGTGGATCCGGATCCCACCCGAGATGGTCCGGACCCCCACCCGACCCGGGTGGGGATCCGGTTCTCAACCGGGATGGTCCGGACCCCCACCCGACCCGGGTGGGGATCCGGTTCTCAACCGGGATGGTCCGGACCCCCACCCGACCCGGGTGGATCCGGTTCCTACCCGGGATGGTCCGGACCCCCACCTGACCCGGGTGGATCCGGTTCCCACCCGTGATGGTCCGGACCCCTACCAGACCCGGATGGGGATCCGGTTCCCACCCGGGATGGTCCGGACCCCCACCCGAACCGGGTGGATCCGGTTCCCTCCCGGGATGGTCCGGACCCCAACCCGACCCGGGTGGATCCGGTCCCCACCCGAGATGGTCCGGACCCCAACCGGACCCGGGTGGATCCGGATCCTAATAGGGTTCTTTCGGGTGCCCCGAATGACGTTAACCCAACGTAATCGGAGTGATTGGCCCTGGTTTTATGGCAGGTTGTCAATCACATCAACCGGCTCCTCTCGGGATGGTCCGGACCCCCGCCCGGCCTGGGTGGATCCGGATCCCACCCGAGATGGTCCGGACCCCCACCCGACCCGGGTGGGGATCCGGTTCTCAACCGGGATGGTCCGGACCCCCACCCGACCCGGGTGGATCCGGTTCCCACCCGAGATGGTCCGGACCCCCACCCGACCCGGGTGGGGATCCGGTTCTCAACCGGGATGGTCTGGACCCCCACCCGGCCTGGGTGGACCCGGTTCCCACCCTGGATGGTCCGGACCCCCCACCCGACCCGGGTTGGTCCGGTTCCCACCCGGGATGGTCTGGACCCCCACCCGGCCTGGGTGGACCCGGTTTCAACCCGGGATGGTCCGGACCCCCACCCGACCCGGGTGGATCCGGTTCCTACCCGGGATGGTCCGGACCCCTACCCGACCCGGGTGGGGATCCGGTTCCCACCCGGGATGGTCCGGACCCCCACCCGAACCGGGTGGATCAGGTTCCCTCCCGGGATGGTCCGGACCCCAACCCGACCCGGGTGGATCCGGTTCCCACCCGGGATGGTCCGGACCCCCACACGACCTGGGTGGGGATCCGGTTCTCAACCGGGATGGTCCGGACCCCCACCCGACCCGGGTGGATCCGGTTCCTACCCGGGATGGTCCGGACCCCCACCCGACCCGGGTGGATCCGGTTCCCACCCGTGATGGTCCGGACCCCTACCAGACCCGGATGGGGATCCGGTTCCCACCCGGGATGGTCCGGACCCCCACCCAAACCGGGTGGATCCGGTTCCCTCCCGGGATGGTCCGGACCCCAACCCGACCCGGGTGGATCCGGTCCCCACCCGAGATGGTCCGGACCCCAACCGGACCCGGGTGGATCCGGATCCTAATAGGGTTCTTTCGGTTGCCCCGAATGACGTTAACCCAACGTAATCGGAGTGATTGGCCCTGGTTTTATGGCAGGTTGTCAATCACATCAACCGGCTCCTCTCGGGATGGTCCGGACCCCCACCCGGCCTGGGTGGATCCGGATCCCACCCGAGATGGTCCGGACCCCCACCCGACCCGGGTGGGGATCCGGTTCTCAACCGGGATGGTCCGGACCCCCACCCGACCCGGGTGGATCCGGTTCCCACCCGAGATGGTCCGGACCCCCACCCGACCCGGGTGGGGATCCGGTTCTCAACCGGGATGGTCTGGACCCCCACCCGGCCTGGGTGGACCCGGTTCCCACCCTGGATGGTCCGGACCCCCCACCCGACCCGGGTGGGTCCGGTTCCCACCCGGGATGGTCTGGACCCCCACCCGGCCTGGGTGGACCCGGTTTCAACCCGGGATGGTCCGGACCCCCACCCGACCCGGGTGGATCCGGTTCCTACCCGGGATGGTCCGGACCCCTACCCGACCCGGGTGGGGATCCGGTTCCCACCCGGGATGGTCCGGACCCCCACCCGAACCGGGTGGATCAGGTTCCCTCCCGGGATGGGCCGGACCCCAACCCGACCCGGGTGGATCCGGTCCCCACCCGAGATGGTCCGGACCCCAACCCGACCCGGGTGGATCCGGATCCTAATAGGGTTCTTTCGGTTGCCCCGAATGACGGTAACCCAACGTAATCGGAGTGATTGGCCCTGGTTTTATGGCAGGTTGTCAATCACATCAACCGGCTCCTCTCGGGATGGTCCGGACCCCCACCCGGCCTGGGTGGATCCGGTTCCCACCCGAGATGGTCCGGACCCCCACCCGGCGGTTCTCAACCGGGATGGTTCGGACCCCCACCCGACCCGGGTGGATCCGGTTCCTACCCGGGATGGTCCAGACCCCCACCCGACCCGGGTGGATCCGGTTCCTACCCGGGATGGTCCGGACCCCTACCCGACCCGTGTGGGGATCCGGTTCCCACCCGGGATGGTCCGGACCCCCACCCGAACCGGGTGGATCCGGTTCCCTCCCGGGATGGTCCGGACCCCAACCCGACCCGGGTGGATCCGGTTCCCACCCGGGATGGTCCGGACCCCCACACGACCTGGGTGGGGATCCGGTTCTCAACCGGGATGGTCCGGACCCCCACCCGACCCGGGTGGATCCGGTTCTCAACCGGGATGGTCCGGACCCCCACCCGACCCGGGTGGATCCGGTTCCCACCCGTGATGGTCCGGACCCCTACCAGACCCGGATGGGATCCGGTTCCTACCCGGGATGGTCCGGACCCCCACCCAAACCGGGTGGATCCGGTTCCCTCCCGGGATGGTCCGGACCCCAACCCGACCCGGGTGGATCCGGTCCCCACCCGAGATGGTCCGGACCCCAACCGGACCCGGGTGGATCCGGATCCTAATAGGGTTCTTTCGGTTGCCCCGAATGACGTTAACCCAACGTAATCGGAGTGATTGGCCCTGGTTTTATGGCAGGTTGTCAATCACATCAACCGGCTCCTCTCGGGATGGTCCGGACCCCCACCCGGCCTGGGTGGATCCGGTTCCCACCCGAGATGGTCCGGACCCCCACCCGACCCGGGTGGGGATCCGGTTCTCAACCGGGATGGTCCGGACCCCCACCCGACCCGGGTGGATCCGGTTCCCACCCGAGATGGTCCGGACCCCCACCCGACCCGGGTGGGGATCCGGTTCTCAACCGGGATGGTCCGGACCCCCACCCGGCCTGGGTGGATCCGGTTCCCACCCTGGATGGTCCGGACCCCCCACCCGACCCGGGTGGGTCCGGTTCCCACCCGGGATGGTCCGGACCCCCACCCGGCCTGGGTGGACCCGGTTTCAACCCGGGATGGTCCGGACCCCCACCCGACCCGGGTGGATCCGGTTCCTACCCGGGATGGTCCGGACCCCTACCCGACCCGGGTGGGGATCCGGTTCCCACCCGGGATGGTCCGGACCCCCACCCGAACCGGGTGGATCAGGTTCCCTCCCGGGATGGGCCGGACCCCAACCCGACCCGGGTGGATCCGGTCCCCACCCGAGATGGTCCGGACCCCAACCCGACCCGGGTGGATCCGGATCCTAATAGGGTTCTTTCGGTTGCCCCGAATGACGGTAACCCAACGTAATCGGAGTGATTGGCCCTGGTTTTATGGCAGGTTGTCAATCACATCAACCGGCTCCTCTCGGGATGGTCCGGACCCCCACCCGGCCTGGGTGGATCCGGTTCCCACCCGAGATGGTCCGGACCCCCACCCGGCGGTTCTCAACCGGGATGGTTCGGACCCCACCCGACCCGGGTGGATCCGGTTCCTACCCGGGATGGTCCAGACCCCCACCCGACCCGGGTGGATCCGGTTCCTACCCGGGATGGTCCGGACCCCTACCCGACCCGTGTGGGGATCCGGTTCCCACCCGGGATGGTCCGGACCCCCACCCGAACCGGGTGGATCCGGTTCCCTCCCGGGATGGTCCGGACCCCAACCCGACCCGGGTGGATCCGGTCCCCACCCGAGATGGTCCGGACCCCAACCCGACCCGGGTGGATCCGGATCCTAATAGGGTTCTTTCGGTTGCCCCGAATGACGGTAACCCAACGTAATCGGAGTGATTGGCCCTGGTTTTATGGCAGGTTGTCAATCACATCAACCGGCTCCTCTCGGGATGGTCCGGACCCCCACCCGGCATGGGTGGATCCGGTTCCCACCCGAGATGGTCCGGACCCCCACCCGGCGGTTCTCAACCGGGATGGTCCGGACCCCACCCGGCCTGGTTGGATCCGGTTCCGTCCCAGCATGGTCCGGACCCCCCCACCCGGCCTCGGTGGATCCGGTTCCGTCCC
>CANIUD010000357.1:0-5000 GCA_947470075.1 Closterium sp. Yama58-4 | reverse complement strand
ATGGATTCGTTGTGGTGCTTAAAGGAAGACGCACCCCGACGGGCATGGAGCACCGCCTCGGTTGATCCCAGACCTTGGCAACCGCTCCTAAGAACGAGTGACGTAACGACCGCCCTCGGCTTTTCCGCGTGTTGCTCGCAACACGGGGGACCGGCGCCTCCTCTCGCAGGAGATCAGGTCGCAGCCCCCTCCCACGCAACTAGCTTAGTAGGCCCGCCATCCCAAAGGCTAGTCGTGATCGGGAGCGAGGCAATCGGGAAACACGGTCGCTGGTCAGGGTGGGGGTGCGGTGCCGTGTCCTCTCCGTACCGCACCTCGACGAGCCTCGACACCAGGGAGCCTGCTTCCCGGCGGCACCGGGCGTCCATGCGGAACAAAAACCAAATCCCTTTCCCCGATGGTAAGGTCGGACCTCTCTCCACAAAGCGGAAGCACCGGGAGTTCGACGTCGGACCTAGGACGTATCCTCAGAAAATGGGCTTGCCGGATTCCTCCTCTAACCTAGCGTCCCCCGCCACCGGTGCTCCAATCTCTCTTGGCACCGGCTGGTGTGACTGCGGGGTCTTGCTCGCCCGGCCCTCCGAAATCCTCTTCGGTTGGCTGGGAAGGGGGCGCCGTGGTGATGGCAAGGGACCGTTTCTCAGCCGGGCCCGATCGCAGTGCATCAAGGAGCGCGAACGGGCACGGATATGACCTAGTCTCCGCGATCGGGACTGGGCGTCCGTCGCAAACCCGCCCTAGCGGGCCCCCACGAGCCCCGGCACCTAATAAAAACTGGGACCCCACTCCTGACGATGGATATCTTGGAACCTGGCTCGATGAAGAACGCAGCGAAATGCGATACGTAATGCGAATTGCAAAACTCCGTGAATCATCGAAACTTTGAACGCGCATGTTGCGCCCGAGGCCTCGCCGAGGCACGTCTGCTTGAACGCCACACACATCCAGGTGGAGCCACGCATTCCGCACCCACACCCTCCGCACGCGGCTAACGTGCGGCTGGATGAACGGGACGGAGCTGCCAAAGTGCGCCGGCATACGAGGGGCGCTCGGGCTGTTTTTGCCCGAGACAATCGCCCGTACCTGGGAAAACGAGATGGCCGTCGCAACCCGTGCACAACGGGGGGCAGTCGGCTGAAATCGCAGGGCCGCCGCAAGCCCGTCTCCTCTCCGTCTCGACCCCAGTGCAGATCCCCGGATGCCAACCGGGAGGACGCGAGCGGGACGAGCGCGACGAGGCGGGTGGCGACCCCGCTGGGCCCGGTGAACCCAGCCGGCCAACGGACCCCGTCCGGACCTCCCAGCAGGTGGGGGGGTATCGGATGCCAAACCGGTTCCTCTTTTCCTCTCCCGAGAAGGCCGCGAAACGGAGAAATGGAGTCCGAGGGCGTGGCAACCCTCGGTCTCCGCCCTCCAAAGTAGCGCGCACGGACCGGGCGAGGGGCGGACGGGGCTCGTACTAAAAATGGTCGGACCGGGGAAGAACCGGGCAAACCCCCAAACGATGGCTTCAAGTCAGGCGAGACCACCCGCTGAATTTAAGCATATTACTAAGCGGAGGAAAAGAAAACAACCGTGATTCCTTTGGTAGCGGCGAGCGACCAAGGAAAAGCCCAGGCTTGAAATCCGAGGGCCTCCGGCCCTCCGAATTGTAGTCTGAAAAGGAAGCGTTCTCTGTGACGGGCGCCGCCTCAAGTCCACTGGAAAGTGGCGGCAGAGAGGGTGACACCCCCGTCGGGCGACGACCCGTCACTTCACGAGGCGCATCCGAAGAGTCGGGTTGCTTGGGAGTGCAGCCCCAACATGGGTGGTAAGCTCCATCCAAGGCTAAATACGGCCAGGTTTCCGATAGCGAACAAGTACCGCGAGGAAAGATGAAGAAGAACGATTGGAAAGAGAGTAAAAAGTGCTTGAAATCGTCAGGAGGATAAGCGCATGAGCCCAAGCAAACCTGCGGGACCCGTTCACGCGGGGCCCGGAGGTACGCAGCGCCGGTCGAGGCCGCGGGAAAAGGAGCTCGCTCCCACCGCGGCGGAGACCGAGGATGGCCCTCACGGGTCGGCGCTGGCGAAACGGGCTGATGCGACCCGTCTTGAAACACGGACCAAGGAGGCCAACGCGGCTGCGAGCCAATGGGTTGAAAACCACAATGGCGACAGTGAAAGCGACCCGTGAGAAGGCGGCCTCGTGCTGCCCGCACCACGGACCGCCCCGGGGGCCTCGGCGCCCGGGGTGCGTTGAGTAGTCGCGTTGGGACCCGAAAGATGGTGAACTATGCCTGAGCAGGGCGAAGCCAGAGGAAACTCTGGTGGAGGCCCGCAGCGCTACTGACGTGCAAATCGTTCGTCAGACTTGGGTATAGGGGGAAAGACAATACGAACCATCTGTGGCTGGTTCCCTCCGAAGTTTCCCTCAGGATAGCTGGTGCTCGATACGTGGTTACGTCTGGTAAAGCGAATGATTGGCGGGCTCGGGGGAGAAGCTCCCTCGACCGACTCTCAAACTTTAAACGGGCGAGGAGGGCCGCCATCTTAATTGGTGCTGGCTTTCAGGGGTGCTGGCTGACCCCACCAACATGAGTGCCAAGTGGGCCATTTTTGGTAAGCAGAACTGGCGAGGCGGGATGAACCGAAAGCCGGGTTACGGTGCCTAACTACGCGCTAACCTAGATCCCACAAAGGTGTTGGTTTGATTAAGACAGCAGGACGGTGGTCATGGAAGTCGAAATCGCTAAGGTGTGTAAAACGCACCGCCGAATCAATTAGCCCCGAAAATGGATGGCGCTCAAGCGCGTGACCTATACCGCGGACGCGCCCGCTGTGGTGGAGCGGTGCGAGTAGGAGGGCGCGGTGGGACGCATCGAAGCGTGCGCGTGAGCGCGCGTGGAGCTCCCGATCGCTGCAGATCTTGGTGGTAGTAGCAAATATTCAAATGAGAACTTTGAAGACTGAGGTGGAGAAAGGTTCCATGTGAACAGCAGTTGCACATGGGTTAGTCGATCCTAAGAGATGGGGTAACTCCTTGAGAACGGCGCGGTTCTCCCCGCGCCGCCCATCGAAAGGGAATCGGGTCAAAATTCCCGAACCGGGGACGTGGCAGCTGGCGGCAACGCGAGCGAATCCGGTTACGTCGGCGGGGGCTCCGGGGAAGAGATGTCTTTTCTTTTTCACAGCTCGATGGCCCTGAAATCGGCTTGCACGGAGATAGGGCCTGCGCAGCTGGTAAAGCACCGCACGTCTCGCGGTGTCCGGACCGCCCCCAACGGCCCTTGAAAAGCCGGAGGAGCGATCTGCTCACGCACGGTCGTACTCATAACCGCATCAGGTCTCCAAGTGGAACACCGCTGGTCAATGGATTAAGGGGGTAAGGAATCGGCAAAACGGATCCGTAACCTCGGGAAAAGGATTGGCTCCGAGGGCCGGGCCCGGGGGGCTGCGCCTCGACGCCGCAGGCTGTCGGAGGTCTACCCGACGCCGGTTCACCCCGGTAAGGGCGGGCCCCCGCGTGCCTGCTGGCCGACGGGCGCAGAGCGTTCCCTTCACGGGGACCCTCCCCGTGGCGGAGAGCGGTCGTCTCGGAACTGGCGCGGACAAGGTGAATCCGACTGTTTAATAAACAAGCATTGCGATGGTCCCGACGGATGTTGACGCAATGTGATTTCTGCCCAGTGCTCTGAATGTCAAAGTGAAGAGATTCAACCAAGCGCGGGTAAACGGCGGGAGTAACTATGACTCTCTTAAGGTAGCCAAATGCCTCGTCATCTAATTAGTGACGCGCATGAATGGATTAACGAGATTCCCACTGTCCCTACCCACTATCCAGCGAAACCACAGCCAAGGGAACGGGCTTGGAAAAATCAGCGGGGAAAGAAGACCCTGTTGAGCTTGACTCTAGTCTGACATTGTGAAATGACTCACGAGGTGTAGCATAAGTGGGAGGGAAACCGCCGGTGAAATACCACTACTCTTGACGTTATTTTACTTAATCCGTGAGGTGGAGGCGGGGCATTGCCCCTGATTCTTGCCTAAAGGCTTCGGCCGATCCAGGCGGATGACATTGTCAGGTGGGGAGTTTGGCTGGGGCGGCACATCCGTTAAACGATAACGCGGGTGTCCTAAGGCGAGCTCAACGAGAACAGAAATCTCGTGTGGAGCAAAAGGGCAAAAGCTCGCTTGACTTTGATTTTCAGTACGAATACAAGCCGTGAAAGCGGGGCCTATCGATCCTTTAGCTCTTCGGAGCTTGAAGGTAGAGGTGTCAGAAAAGTTACCACAGGGATAACTGGCTTGTGGCAGCCAAGCGTTCATAGCGACGTTGCTTTTTGATCCTTCGATGTCGGCTCTTCCTATCATTGTGAAGCAGAATTCACCAAGTGTTGGATTGTTCACCCACCAATAGGGAACGTGAGCGGGAGCTGGGTTTAGACCGTCGTGAGACAGGTTTTGTTTACCCTACTGATGCACCGGTTCCGGCGGCAATTCAACTTAGGAGAGGGACCGTTGATTCGCATAATTGGCAATTGCGTCAGGCCGGTCGGCCTGCGGCGCGAACCTACCATGCGCCGGATTATGACTGAACGCCTCTAAGTCAGAATCCAAGCTGAAAGCGTTATTACATTCTCTGGGCTCACCCTGGCTAAGAATAGGGGACGCTTCGTGCGCCCCCAAGAGCATATGCCGAGACGCTCGTGGAACAAGAGCGGCAACCGTTTCAGGGAAATTAATCATTTGCAGACGACTTAAACCGAACGGGGTATTGTACGCGGCAGAGTAGCCTTGCTGCTACGATCCGCTGAGATTCAGCCCTTGTTCTTGACCCACCCCCCCCCCTCTCTCTTCCCCCCCTTCCCACCCCGAACGCCGGGGTAGGGCAAGGGGGGGAGGCGTCCGATGCCCGCGGCTTGGGGCATCGGGCGGGACCCTTGCTGTCCTTCCTTTCTTTTAAGCAAGGGCCCGCATCCCGACGCCGTGGCAATGGAAGGCGGGATACGTGAGGGAGGT